>VZRI01006833.1:295974-382547 GCA_013397515.1 Upupa epops
GTGGTTTTAAATAAACAGACACTTCCACACAAGTGAAGGAGGAGAAGCCCGTGCAAAGGGATAGGGGTTTTGCTTTTACCACCCGCTCAACTTTCAACAAATCACTGTTTTTCTGCACCTCAGTATCTACTCATGGCATGGTCTGGGTTGGAAGGGACCTTCAAAGCTCCTCCAGTACAAACCTCCTGCAGTAGGCAGGGACATGTGCAACTAGAGCAGGTTGCTCAGAGCCCCACGGTTCAACCTGACCTGGAATGGTTCCAGGGATGTGACTTCTCTCACCTCTCTGGGCAACCTGTGTCAATACCTCACCATCCCCAGCATCAATAATTTATTTCTTCTATTCAGTTTGAATCTTCTTCTTTCATTTCAACCCATCACTCATTGTCCTCTCACAGCAGCCCCTGATGAAAAGTCCCTCCCCATCTTTCCTTTAGCCTCTAAAAGGCCACACTAAGGTGTACCTGGAGCTTCTCTTCTCCAGCTGAACACCCCCAACATTCCCAGCTTGACCTCATACAAAAGGGGTTCCAGCACTCACAGCATTTTCATGGCCCTCACTCAGTCTAACAGGTAAAACAAAATGCCTTTTCCAAAATAGCAACATAGAATGGTTCAGGTTGGAAAAGACCTCCAAGATCATTGAGTCCAACCACTAACCCAACTGTCCCAAGTCCATCGCTAAACCATGGCCCTAAGCTCCAGTCTTCATGATTTTGAAACACGTCCAGGGATGACAATTCAAACCCCTCCCTGGGCAGCCAGTTCCAAGGCCTCATGAACCTTTCCAGGATGAAGATTTTTCTCATGTCCAACCTAAACTTTCCTCCATGCAATGTGAGGCCATTTCTTCTTGTCCTATCACTTGTTCCTTGTGAGAAGAGACCAACCTGCATCTCTCTCCAAACTCCTTTCAGATACCTGTAGACAGTAAGAAGGATAAGGAACTTTGAGGACCTGGTGCAATGGAGAAAAAACAGCTGGAGAGGGTTTCCTAATGGACAAGGCATCAAGGAGCATTGGGGCAGGGTAGGTCAAAGCCAAGAGCAGATGTTTTAAGAACAAGAAGAGGATGAGCTAAGCCCAAGGGAACTGTCAGGGCAGGGAGGATGAAGACCAAGGACCAACCCTGAGCCTTAACCAGTAGGAAGGTACTGGGAATGGACGATTTTGCTACAGGCCAGGATGGTGAGGGTCAGTGGGATGGGTGGAGCTGCCCTGTACAGGGGACATGAAGGTGAGACCTCCTGGGTTAATTCAACAGGATCTACAGAAGCATCACCCCCACAGCTTGTACAAAAATTCCCTGTCCAAAAACAGACCAAAAGCCTGAAAGGCTCCAGGTTCACCTTGTTATTTGAAACAATGGAATATCAAGAAATGAAGCCATGCAGGAATACACTTCTTTAAATATCCCATTTGAGGTGTCCCCTTCTTTGTCCCCCAGGTGCTGTGGGCTACATGTACAAAGAAAACTGGGAATGCGGTTCACACAGGAAAGGACCAGTTTGCTTTGGACTGGGGAGTCAGGATTTACTGATCATTTATTTACTGGCCATTATTTAGTACAAAAACATCCCCATCTCGCAAGATGCCTTTTGGAGAGTGAGCGAGGGGGAAGGTTTAAAAATAAAACAATAAAGCATACACACATCAAATAAAGCCTGGCTTTAGGGCTTTTTGCAAGACCCAAGGTGAAGTCCCAGCTCTGAGTCGGAAGCCAGAGCATTGGGGTTGGAGCATCCTACTCCCTAACAAAGGTGTTACAGGGAATCATTCGCATGATGGCCTTAAAATCTCATTAGGGAGGCTAAGCTCCAATTAAACCGCCCGCGATCACTCATGCAGCTTCATCGCTGGTGGTGCTTACCCTGAAAATCCACCCAGGATACCTGTAAGGGTGCGGGAAGCAGGCAGCCCGTCCCACGGAGCAGCCCCCACCCTGGGGCTAACAAAGTGCGGCAGAGCCCGTAAAATCCCCAATTTACCTGCAGCAATTCTGCACCGCTGCTCGGATCAGCCCTGTTGCCACAGTAACACTTTGTGGTGTAGCCGAGATCACTGATTATGAAACTAGGGGAAAAAAATAAAAAAATCCGAGCTGCTAATTAGGATCTACTCCAGTTCTCCAAAAGCTTCATATTAATGCCATTAAGATTGCAAACACAGAGGAAAGAAAAGACGCCAGAAAGCATCAGTGGCCACCGCCAGCCCTGCTCCTGGGTCTCTTCTTTATATTGGATGGGGGGTGTCTTAAAATTCACTGTGCAAATACCCTGTAAATCCAGCTTGTTTTCCTTCTCTTTGAGCAAATGTGCAAGACTTGGTGGAACAGTCGTTACTCTTCACATATATTTGCATGTATTAGGCTGGAGAAAAAGGGGTGGGGACAATGGAGTGCGAGAGTGGGGACAGGGATGTATCCCCTGCTTCTCCCATTAACAGTATCTTGGTCATGGTTTGTCAGAGGAAGAAGCCAAAAGGGCAATTTTAGCAGCAGCTAAAAGGGTTGATGAACAGGGTTTGCAAACAGGGGGAAGCGGAGCTGTGAATGTTTTCCTCACTGAGTGTCGATCCAAGTGCCAAGAGTGTTTTGAAGCATGTCTTGTGCCCAAGGCTTCGAGCTGCAAAGTCTGACTAGGAGCAGCCAGACACAAGCGTTTTCTAACACAACTTGAAAATAAAATACTGGGGAGCATTTGTAGGCAGCAGGAAAAGGGCCTGACAGGTAGATCTGGAGCTGCAAACCTAGAGCAAAGCTGCCTGAACTTAGAGCTCATTGAAGCTGCTTCATCTCATTCTTGCTGGATGGGGAAACTCCTGACAAGGTGAAACAGTCATAAATGTGGGGCGAGGAACCAAAACTGAGTTAAGAGCTAATTATATGCGTTACATCAGCGGCAGACTGGGCGATTCTCCACCATTCAGGGCTGCTGCATGAAGCACAACCTGGCTGCTTGTCTCCAGCCAGGTCTGCTGAGGAGGACCAGGAGCCACCAAGGTGATGCAGAGGCTGAAAAACAAACTGCTGGTGAACATAACGTGCCCAGAGCTCAGGCACAGACCTGGGTTTCTCCTGGTGAAAGGTGAGACATAACTAGTGCCAGCATGTCCCAGGGCAAGACTATGAGGTTGTGATGCCCTGACTAGAGGAAACAGCCTCAAAGTGCACCAGAGGAAGTGGCGTTTGGTCCTGGGGAATAGTTTCTGCCCCAAAGGGTTGTCCAGGCCTGGCCCAGGTTGTCCAGGACAGTGGTGGAGTCCCTGTTTCTACAGGGGTTGCAAAACTGTGGAGATGTAGGGTGAGGGACAGGGGTTAGTGCCGACCTGACAGTGCTGGGGTAATGGTTGAACTCAGTGCTCTTAAAGGTCTTTTCCAACCTGAAGAATTCTATAATTCTGTGATTCTAATTACCCTCCCTCAGCCTAATTACACTTCATCAGCTCCTGGTTTGAGCGATTAACACTGGCAATTAAGCTGATGACTCAGGTATGGGCTCTTCCCCAGGCTGCCCCAGGATCACCACTGGTGATAATCCCTTTCCTAAGAAGGGGGAAAAGCAAAGTTCTTGGAGAAGAACTGGGGAATCACTTTTTTAAACCCTGCTTTGAGGCAGGTAAATTATCAAGCTTAATTTTTTATTTTGGCAGTCCCGCAATCACATTCCCACTGCTCACAACTGTATGAACTGGTCATTGCTCTCTCACCAGCAATACTGCGGATCCATTAGGTGCTGTGTTAATTATCTATAATGTCATTTATTAGCTGGAAACAAAGGACTGATTTATGCCAAAACATCCATCAATCACAATGTAAGGGCAACTGGCCAAGCACAAGGGCATCCCAGTCCTAAGCGGTTGGGGATCGGCGACATTACAGGAAACACTCCAGTAAAATCAGTGGGATTGAGTTGGAGGCATTATTTCTGACCTTCTAATTGGCTTATTGACAGGAATTAGTTCCTCAGAGCTGTGTGATCATGTCCACAGTGTGGAATAAGCTGGTTCAATGTGACCACAGAGAGAACATCTGCCTTTGTGAGCAATTAGGGAAATTATAAGTAATTACGAGGACTGCAGGTAAGAGCAGCTGGGAGAGACACTGTCTGCAAAGGCTAAGAGGCTTGGAACGAAGCTGGTGTGAGCGGGAATCTCACTGGGATCATAAATATCCTGGCACAAAGGAGCCTGTGCCCTGACAGCAACGGAAATATCCTCAGCAAGAAAAGGATTTGGAGGGCAGTGGAGTTCTGGGGCAACCCCATGTTTTCCCACTGTTGGTATTTTAAGCAGCAAAGTCTCCCAAACATTTCTTCTCATAGCTTTCCCTCCAGTGGCTCTGTTTTCACCTCCCACCTTTTTTTACCATCTATTTTTCATCTTTTTCTTCATCTGACTTTTTTCCATTGATTTTCCTTTCCATCTTCCATGCCCAAGAGGCCTGTCCTTGTTTAAGACAAAGTGATGCTGTAGGCACAAGTCTTAGAGCCACATCAACAAACTGGGCATTTTAGAGTCATACAATCACAGACTAGTTTGGATTGAATGGACCTTTAAAGTTCATCCAATCAACCCCTTATAGTGAGCAGGGACATCTGCGACTAGAGGAGGTTGTTCAGAGCCCCAAAGTCCAACCTGACCTGGCATGGTTCCAGAGATGTGGCTTCTGGAGTCCCCAGTATAAGAAGGACATTTAACTGCTGGAGTGAATCCAGAGGAGGCAACAATGACAATACAAGGTCTGGAGCACCTCTGCTATCAGGACAGGCTGAGGGAGCTCATGTTCAGATCAGGGAAAAGAAGATTCTAGAGGATGTTATAGCTGCCTTCTAATACTTGAAGGGAGCCTACAGGAAGGCTGGAGAGGGACTTTTCCCAATGGGATCTAACAATAGGAAAAGGAGAAATGGTTTTAAACTGAAGGAGAGGAGGTTTAAACTTTATCTTAGGAAAAAATTCTTCATTACAACGCTGGAGAGACTCTGGAATTCATTGCCCAGATTGGTTATGGCTGCCTCCTCCCTGGANCAGATCAGAGAAAAGAAGATTCCAGAGGATGTTATAGCTGCCTTCTAATACTTGAAGGGAGCCTACAGGAAGGCTGGAGAGGGACTTTTCACAATGGGATCTAACAATAGGAAAAGGAGAAATGGTTTTAAACTGAAGGAGAGGAGGTTTAAACTTTATCTTAGGAAGAAATTCTTCATTACAACGCTGGAGAGACTCTGGAATTCATTGCCCAGATTGGTTATGGCTGCCTCCTCCCTGGAGACATTCAAGGTCAGACTGGAAGAAGCCTTGAGCAACAAAGTTGAGAGGCATCACTGCCCATGGCAGGGGATTGGAGTAGATGATCTCTAAGGTCCCTTTCAACCTAAATCACTCTGTGATTCTATGACTCCATGATTCCACCATTCAGGCAGAATCCAGATTCTACCAAGGTTCAGGGTTTCACCAACCTCACAGTGTAAAACATTTCTTCTATCTAGTCTGAATCTNGCCTCCTCCCTGGAGACATTCAAGGTCAGACTGGAAGAAGCCTTGAGCAACGAAGTTGAGAGGCATCACTGCCCATGGCAGGGGATTGGAGTAGATGATCTCTAAGGTCCCTTTCAACCTAAATCACTCTGTGATTCTATGACTCCATGATTTCACCATTCAGGCAGAATCCAGATTCTACCAAGGTTCAGGGTTTCACCAACCTCACAGTGTAAAACATTTCTTCTATCTAGTCTGAATCTCCCTCTTTCAGTTTAAAACTATCACCTCTTTACCTAAGTCCCATGTCCCAAAAAACTTCCACCACCCTTGCTGCTGAAAGAAACCTATTTTATCTAGATAATATTTATATATTGAAATCTATCTATTTATTATAAACCACATACAATAAAGTTATTGTATATTTTATCTATACGTTGATATAAACCTACCACAAACCTCCTGCCATTGGATAAACCTGCTCCCTGCTGACACAAGACTGGCGAAGTGAAATAATCTCAGTCTTAAACAAGAGGCTGGGTACAAGCCCCTGCAGATACCAACAAAAAACCCAACACTCAGTGGTTCTGGAAAAAAAATTAATTAGTTTCTTATCCTTAAAGCGATTAAACCACCGCCTGGGACGAGTAGCTTTTAGCCCTCCCATGCTAGTCACAATTCAGTCTCTATTTTAATCTCCCCAACAAAAGGCTGAACTCAACCGTATTATTGTTAGTGAGGGCTTTTATCAGCAGCCTTTGCCACGGTCAAGGCATGGCAGAGAACAATGGCCCTCACAGGAGAATGAAGACAACCTCAAAACAAATCCCTTGTGCTAAGGTTGAAACCAGTCTTTTTTGGGGGACACATCCGGCAGCTGGAAATCCTGGTGCCTCCCAATATAAAAACCCATGGAAGAATTAGGACTTTGTGTTTTTCCCCTCTAGCATGGCTTTTAAAATATCAGAATCATGTAGGGTACTTCAAAACAAAGCTGAAGCAAGCTGCTATTTGTTGACAGTGATGCTCTACCTAAGCCCATGTGTTGCTCCAACACCTACAGTCCTGGGTTTCGTGTTTTGCTGCTGCAAGGGCAGGAGGTGAACCATGACTGAAGATCCCCATAGTGAAATCTTGAGGCTATTGCAGTCTTTGCAGAGGACTGCAGAGGTTCACAAGCTCAGCATAATCCTGCTGGGAATCATCTGTGCCATGGAGCCATTGTTATAGAATCACAGAATGGTTTAGGTTGGAAAAGACCTTTAAGGTCATTAAGACCAACGATTAACCCAACTGTCCCAAGGCCACCGTTAAACCATGGCTCTAAGCTCCAGATCTCCATGACTTTGAAACACATCCAGGGATGGTGATAGAACATCCTGTTCCAAGGCCTGATGACCCCTTCCATGAAGAAGTTCTTCCTAATATCAGCATGGCAAGAGGAAAGCTGAAGCAGCAGGAGCAAGCTTTGACAAAGCAAATGAGTCCACGTAGATGCTGACCACCTTGCCTGCACAAACATGACACAGGTGTTAGGAATGTCCAGCTAGGACCTTCTCTCAAGGAAAGTCCCAACCCAAGCCACAACTATTTATCTTGTAAAATCAATCCCAAATGCAACTGCTGAACACTGTGTGGTTTCTACAGCCTTAGCCAAGGAAGAAGCACCCATCTTGGGGAAGAGAAACTACCTATTGGTGACAGTGAAAGGAACTGGGTTTGACTGTGGAGTCCTCCCTAGTAAGCACAGCTCTCAGGCAAGGCTTTCCACCAGAAAAGTGACTCTGGGGTCAAGAGTGACTAGGAAATCCCCAGCTGACAGCCCCAGTAAGGTGCCACAGGCTAGAAGGTTGGATAAGGGGACACTAGAGCCATGGTGGTTCAGAGAAGCCACCAGTCTCAATAAGCAGCCTATCTTCCTCTCCTCTAGATGGAGCTCCAGGAGAAGCCTGAGGTCCCCTCCCCAAAATTCCAGAGGCAGCTGCCAGACTTCTCTGAAAGGTTGGGAGATTTCATTTGAGCTGGGACCATAAGTGTTTGGATGACAGAAATTAAATTCACTGCAAACCTACTGGGAATGACATAGCACTCTGGGTAAGTACTTGAATCCCAACACCAGAGCAGCAGATAGAGACTGAGACATCCCTGTCTTGGACAGTGTTTGCTGACATAGCCTTTTGAAAAGGCTTTGAAAAGCGGCTTTTCCTACAAAAATACCCATTGCCATCATGCCCTGACTAGGAACAAAACGCACAGAAGGCTCCTCAGTATGGCTGTTAAATGAGAGATCCCCCTAGCCAGGCATGAAATGGTACAGGAGCTCACAATAACAGAGAGCTCTTTCTGTGGAGGCATGGGACTGCTCAGACACAAGACAAAGTCTATTGCTGAAGAGCAGGGACTGTATTCAGCAACACCGTGGCTCAGCTTAGCAAACTCTTCTTATTTTCATAGTATCAAGACATGGTGTGGGTTGAAGGGACCTTCAGAGCTCATCCAGTCCATTCCCCTTGAAGTGAGCAGGGACATCTGCAACTAGAGCAGGTTGCTCAGAACCCCAAAGTTCAATCTGATGTGGTTCGGTTCCAGGGATGGGGTTTCTCCCACCTCTCTGTGCAACCTGAGTCAGGGTCTCACCACCCTCAGTGCAAAACATTTCTTCCTTCCCTCTAGTCTGAATCTCCCTCTTTCAGTTTCAAACCATCACCCCTTTTGTCAATTCACTCGCTGATGAAAAGTCCCTCCCCATCTTTCTTCTTGGTCCCTTTAAGCCCTGAAAAGCCACACGAAGATCTCCCCAGAGCTTCTCTTCTCCAGCTGAACCACCCCCAACTCTCCCAGCCTGGCCTCAGAGTAGCAGGTTCCACCCTCAGAGCAGCATTTCTAGGGCCTCTTCTGGCCCTGCTCCACCAGCTCCAGGTCTCTGCTGTGCTGAGGAGCCCAGAGCTGGACCCAGCTCTGCAAGGCTGGGGTCTCACCAGAGTGAAGCAGAGGGCCACAATCCCTTCCCTGACCTGATGCCCACCCTGCTGGACACACAGCTCAGGACAAGGAAGGCTTCTGATCTGTGACTGCATGTTGCTGGCTTCTGTGCAGCTTTTCACCGACCAGCACCCCAAGTCCTCTTTGGGGCTGTTCTCCATCCCTTCATCCCCAGTTTGTGCTGATACCTGAGGTTATCCTGAACCAGGTACAGGACCTTGCACTGAAAGGTCAAACAAAGGTAACTGCAGGATCTTCATAGGATTCCATAACCTCTCTGTGCAGCCTGGGCCAGGGCTCTGACACTGTGTTGTAGTAGTGTAGTGAGTCCTTATCTGGATCCCCATGCATTCCACCTGGGTTGTCACTAACCTATGGGTTGTAATAACCCATGATGTTATACTGCAACCAAGAACTTTTATCTAAAGCATCAGACACAAAGGGAAGGTTTAACAAAACCACTTAGGAATCTGCAGGCAATGAAACAACTGACTCAACTTGGAGAAGAAAGGTACCGAGACATTTGAATTCATTCCCCCCCACACACATCAGATTAAAACCCCACACAAGACTTAGACACAGACATATGGAGTTTCATCACATTGCTCCTACACTGAACTGAGATAAAATGTCCAAAACATCTTCATTATAGAGAGTTCCTGCTTCTCTCTGAAATCACATAGGTTGTTGGACTTCAACCCATCCTCATAAATCCTCAAAGTTGAGAATTCTCACAGTCTCTCCAGTTGAACACAGAGAAGTTAATAAACCTTGATGGTGCCTCCCGCATGTCTTCAGGAGCTACAACATTTTCTCTCTGAGTCAGCAATGTAACCCTGAACAGACAGGAGAAGAAGGAAGAAGAAGGCAAAAGTTACCAAGGGGGGAGGAGAAGAGGGAGGGGAGTGGGAGGGCAGAAACCTTTTAAACTTTCAAAACACAAACTTTAAACTCTTCTGCAAAAAACCCCACCAATTAAACTCACACATTCTACTCAGCTTTTAGAACATAACAGACACCCTCACAGCAGACAAGTTTCTCCTCATGGAATTTTAGGTAGAACTTCCCATCTTCCAGTTTGCCCCTTGTCCTGTCACTGGGCACCTCTGAGAAGAGTCTGTCCCCATCCTCCTGCCCATGCCCTTTAGATATGTATAAGCATCTCAACTACCACTTTGCAGAGGCACTCACTCATGAGTTCAGTTTTGACCACCTCCCAGATCCATCACTGGCAATGAAGACCATGAGCCCAGTTTGGCCTTTGAAGCAGACACTAGGGGAAGGGAGAGCAAGCAAAAGCAGAACAACCCTTGCTTTTTCCAGGCAGCCTTTCCCAACAGCAGAAGTACATTTCAGGTGTGGGACGCTCTTACACCAGCTGGAGGAACCAGTTATAAATGGTAGACGCTGAAATACTTATTAAGAGTCAAACAAGGACCATCAGCAGTGGAGTGACCTGTAATCCTGGTGTGGACTAGAATTAAAATTAATGAGTTCAAAATAAATGGTTACCCATTCCCACTCGCACCCTAAGATGTCTCTGACTGTGGGATTGATGTATAGACACAATTAATCCAACATCACCTCCCCCACTGACCTATTTGACTATGGAGATAAGACCCAACAATACTATCTTCCCAGACCCAACACAGTGCTGCTGCCACTGACAGGTTCACATCTCCACCACAACATCTTCCTCTGTCTCAGAAGATACTTTGAGGGCCAGAAGAAGTAGTAACAGCTCTGAAAGCTACTTTAACACCAAGGGAAAAACTCCTTCACCTGGAGGGAAAGGAGGGAACAATTCGGGTGACCCGGTTCCAGGATGCAGGTCTTTGCTGAGCAGCTTTAACTCCTCTCATCCCAGATTAGCTCCTCTGACCCCACCAGTGGCAAAGCTGTTTCACTTGCTGGAAAGATGCCATGTTTGCGTGTCAGATGAAACATCTGTGTTCTTAAGCCCTGGATTTGCAGATCAGAGCTATGGATNATATCATTATTTCCTCCTCCCCACCCCCCCATATCACTCCTCCTCTCTTCCCTCTATGGGGAAGGTGGTTCAACAGATTTCAGGAAATAAAAGCATAGTTAGATGTTTTCTGTAGTTGGTGTCCTGTTAAGTCAGAGAGAAGCTACCAGGACCTCCAGTTAGCATCTCTCCTTTGGCATCTTGGGTTTGATGGCCAAGTGGATGGTCTCATCCCCAAGCACTGTGCAGCCACTCCTTGGATCAACCATTTTCCTGAAACTGTATCAGACATGGTGATAGAAACACTCAAACCCAGCTGGACCTTTACTGACAACCCAGGACATGCTCAGCCTTGGAGAGCTGCACTGAATGCAGTGGTCCCTACCTCTGCAGAATGGTGATGCTTTAGGTATGGAAAGAGTATGAGGCTGGGAAAGGAAGTTTCTGGTCTGATCCTCTACCACAGAGGCACCCAATGTCCCACTGTTAGGGTTATCTCATGTGTCTCAGCATCTTTGTTCTTTCTTTCCTCATTTAGCTTTCCTGCTTAGGTCTCAGTGTGGTGATGGGGATGCTTTAACACAGGCATGTGGAATGAGTCTCCATCCTTGAAGATTTTCAAAAGCCACCAGAACATGGTCCTAGGCAAATGGTCTGGTTGGTTGTGCTTGACCAGGGGGAACCAGATGTCCCTTCCAACCTCAGTCACTCTAGGATTCTGTGAATTTGCACCTTGAAACTTTCACGTTGCTTTTCTGTCATACGGCACTTCCAAGGTGACTCTCACTTTCTCCAACATCAAGCAGAGAAGTTAGCTCTAAGGCTGGTGGTGAACACCGTTTCCTATTTTGAAGACACAGTAATGACTGGTGCTTGCAATCCAAGTAGAGAAGCCAAGTCAAACCATCACTGCCTTCCTTTAAAGATGTTACATTGAACTATAAAAACAGTAATCAGCTCATCAAGAGGTCCTGATATCTAATCAAGAGTGATCCCTAGCCTCTCAAAGCAACCTCTGTGCTCAGGATCAGCCCAGCTGGAGCAGGCTCTGCCCCCACTTGTCCCTGGTTTGTCCCTGGGTCCCATATGGTCCTCATGGCCCAACAGCATCTTCTTGTGGAGCATCTTGGGCTTCTTTTCCATTTCAAGAGGCCTGATAATACTCCAAAAGCTGTGATGGAGGCCACCAAAATTGGGGGTTGAAGAGCTTGACAGGTTCCAGGGTGAGTCACACAGGCACAGGAGCACATGGGGCCAATTCCACTGCACAAGCCCTGCAGGAGCCAGAGGACATGTTGCATCAGGAGAAGGGAAATCTGGCGCCTCTTGTTCACACCAAGTGGGTCCCTGGAGCAAAATGTTCCCTGAACCACACCTACAGGATGAGGACCTTCTCACTCACTATGATGGGGAGCCAGCCTGGAAGCAGGTAACAAGCTGAACAGCCAAGGACAGTGAGGTGTCCAATGTACCATCATTTAGTCTTCACAACCATCTATCCTTCCTCACATCACAGAAGCTTTGGCTGGAGGGAACTGGCTATTGTGTCAACTATTTTTGAATGTCTGGCTCCATACCCATCTTCCCTCTCCTCACACAAGGGAGTGGCCATTCAGCCACATTTCACCCATTTTATAGAGGAAACCAGTCTGAGGATCAAAGGAGGGTCCTAGGTAGAAGTGGTGAGTGATCAGAAAGGGCAGTAAGTGGAGAGGTGGCAGGAAAGACACATGTTAACTGGGCTGAGCAAGGCGAGGAGTCATTCATTTGTGCTGGAGCCACTGGTCACATAACCTGAGATACTGCAGAAGACCACAGAAATGTCATAGAAGACACTGGGAAGCAGATGAGGGATAGGAAAAAAGACTAAAGTTTGGATGAATGAAAGAACAGGGTGACAAAATGAAAGGGGGAGCTCCTGCTTCTCCTTAGTGTCAATGCACTGGTTCAATCTCAAATAACCCTTGTGTTCTGCTGGAAGGGGAAAATTTGATTTTAAGGGCTTCTGGTTGCACTAGATGAAAAAGGCTCTACTTGGGAAGTGAAGCAACCACAACGAGGAGCTAAGTCCCTGCTGAGCTGAGCCCCAGCTTTCCCATTGAACAGACTAACAGAAGTGGCTTTTTTCTCTTCCATTTCCCCAGCAAGTCTGCAAAATGAAAAGCATTTCCGGCATTTGGTTGTCCCAGGCCCACCAGCAACGTCTGTGGCTTGGGTGGAAGAAGAACTAAAGGTTTCTAACACAACTTCTTACCCTTCCCACACGTCCATATGTATTTCCCATGTGGGTTTTGGAGCAAAATCCATGTTGTGGCAGACAGAAGTGGATTTTTATTTTTAATGGAACTTACGTAGAACTTGCTCCCACATCAAGGAGAGAACACTCCCAGGGTTTTGCATTGCTCTCTCCTGGACATTCAAAGATGTCTCTTAACCTCAGGCTGTGTCATCATGATGGCCTCAAGTTGGTTAAAAGCAGGGCCTAGGCTATATTTATTTACATTGGTCTCTGATTGCCAATGCTCTGCTTCCAGAGTCCTATTACCTCCTTGAGTAATTAGTAGCCTGTCAGCAGGGAGAGGAGGAATGAGTGACTTCAGCCCATCACTCTGTGTCTCTTCCCAGTGCAGCCAAGCCCCTGACTATACCCAACAGCTGCAGTTTGTTGCAGTACTGGAAAATACCAAAGGTCAAAGAACCACATACCAGAGAAGAGGGAGAAGCCCCATCTCTGAAACCATTCCAGGTCAGGTTGTATCCTAGGGCTATAAGCAACCTGCTCTAGTTGTAGATGTCCTTGCTTATTGCAGGCAGTTGGACTGGAAGAGCTTTGAAGGTGCCTTCAACCCAATGCCATGATTCTGTGAAAATACTATTCATAAAGGTGAAACAACTGCTATATATTATTGCAGAAGATTCTGTTGGGTGGAAAAAAGACATCAATCCTTGATGCTGTTGAAGAAAGTCGATCCCAGACTCCACAGACCTCCCCATCCCAAATGCCACAGAACGAAACCTGCTGGCACAAACAATTGTCCAACTGACCCATTTCTTTTTAGAAACTGGGTGAATAAGGACAGCACCATCTTATTTCCTTGAAGAAAAAAAAAGCACATTAAACCACGTCATCCCACACAGCATCTTCTCCTGACCTATTTTAGGACAGACTGCACTGATCAGTCCTGCGGGGATGATGGTGTTATCCACCATGTAAAAGCCTACAATTACGTTGCCTTACAAAGAGCTGGGATCAACTGACCCCTCTAAGTAAACGGGTGGCCAAACTTTTATCTTCTCTGCATTATGAACTGACACTGAAGCGGAATAATTCGGCAATACAGGGCTATAGGAGGCACCAGTGGAAAGCACTGCCTTAGCAACTCAATTGTATCTCAATTGTATCAGTCATGTGATGCCTAGAATGGTTTGGGAGACCTACTGATTTGGAAAGCCCACTGTGATCTCACACTCACCCAGTGGAGATACATCACTGATTTTTATCCAGTTCGGCTACTTAATATTATGGCAAAGGGAGTTAGCAGTGAATTTTGAATCGGGAAGGAGAAGTGACTTTAAGAAAAGGCTGGTGGGTGACTGCTCTGGCAGTATTTTTCTTGCCCTTCATCCAGTCTAGACATAGAAGTCTCAAGACACAGATGATTTCCGCCAGGGTATTAAAAACGTGCAATGAAAGGAACAATAAGCATCAAGAAATGTCTAAATTTAGCATTTTGCAAAACAGTCTAAGTTTATAATACCCCAAGTACAATAAAAGCAAAAAAGCCAAGGGACCAATCATTGAAAAGCTACAGGATAAAAGGAAACCTTGACCAGAAGTGTTATCGGGCAGAACAATCTATCTTCATTGTGTTGTACTTTCGATACCAACCAAAATAGCTACCATGAAATTACCATTTTGCTGCTGGGAATTGGCTGAATTGAAGCACCAAACTCATGGTGCCTTGCTCAAGCGATCAACGAGCTTCTTTTTTTTCTATGGAGAATGGACTTCTCCTGAAAAGCCACTGCTTCTCCCAAGGGTAAAAACAAGACCAGAATCATCCTGACCCTGTCCTTTTGTGAGGGGATGAATGTGTTCTAAGCGCATCCTGCTCACAAGAATGGATCCAGGAGAGATCTCTGAGGGCTTTTGTTTAGGAGAGGACACAAGAGGTGGACACGGCCACTATTTGTGCTTCAACTTCTCACTTGAAACAAGGAAATGTGAGTCCTATAGTACAGAAACAAATAAACATGGGCATGATAGGCCACATGGCCTCACAACAGAATCATAGAATGGTTTGGGTTGGGTTAAATATCATCTAGTTCCAACCCAATGAGACACACACAAACTGTGTTTACATGCACCTGTGTTTCATGAACAAATACAACCAATGAAAGCAGCACTTGCAGGATGCTACTGATGCTCTTGAGATGTACTGAGAAATATTTCTTCTGGTGGTGATAAAATACCATGTTTTCTTTGTACATGTTTTCCACAAGCCTTGCAAACTTAGGTTGAATGCCCAAATCCAGTCTCTACTGCCAGACCACACTGCAGACCTAAGCTAAAGTTGCTTCTCTATCCAACATTCTAAAGGTCCTCATCTTCCCTGCTCAGACTACCTCTATCCCAAGAACAACCTTCCATTCAGCACTAAAACAAACATTAACCCACCTTCTTACTAAATGCTGTGCACAGTCCACTCTCACATCTTTTCCCTTCTTCCAGGCTCTACTACCATTCCCTCCACCATGATGTTTCTAGCTTCTAACTCTTCCTGGGTCAGAAATTCTTCTCAGCAATCTCCAAGCCTCCTTGGAAGTTCATATCAAATCATTTATCTTCTCTTTTCTGCCCACCAACAGGAACAATCAACTTGGAAGATAAGTAAGGGTGGTGCTAGACGGCTTGCAACCTTTAAGCCATGATCCAGCCACGACACTTCAGAACCACTGGCCACATACTTTGGCTTTATGAGTAGGTCAAATCGTAACACATTTCAAAAGGCTTTCTCAAGACCAACCTGAATGATGACCAAGGTTATAAGAGAGAGGGAACAAAAAATTCATGCCCAGCTATGTTCTGCCACAATTTCTTACCAGTTCTAAGAGCTCTGTCCCGTGGAGTAAATGGGAAACAGTATTTATTGTGGGTGAAAGCAACAGCCAGGGCAGGGGACAGAATGTCCTTTTTCACTGAAATTATTCTGGAGTAGCAGAATCATAGCCCAGAAGGATATTAACCCCGTAACAAATGCCCAGTCCTAAATATCAACAGACTCATCACCAGTCCACATCACTTCCCCACCTCCTAGCAGAAGGAAATAAAACCCCTATGAACTAGTCAGGGAAGAGATCAATTAAATCATCTTCTCTACCTACCATGCAGCAAAAGAAAACATGAAACATCCCAAATTACTCCATCCTGTCCCACTTATAAAAACCAAACTCAACGGGTTTTCCACCTCTTCTCTTGGGATTTCATTTTTCCCCACTACCATCTCTACCCAAGACTTCCCTTTTGAAAATGTTTTCATTTCAATTTGCAGCCCCTCTCTCACCCATAAATATGTGCAGTGATGAACGGCACTAATTAAGCAGATTAATACCAAAAAGGGATTACAATTCAGGAATAAATTAGTTTATTTTTCTTTCATCCTCTACGAGGAAAAGCCCAACGTGTCGAAGAAAGTCAGAGCCTCTCTGAAATCTTCCCTTTTTAAATTGGTCCCATTGCTCATAATTACACCTCCCCTCTTCTCACACAAATTACTTCGCTCTTCTTCCCTCACTCCTCCTTGGGAAGAAAAAAGGAGAAAGGGTAATAAAAACAAAAGACAAGGGGAGAGAGGAGAGGGACCCACCCCATCAGGCCAGTCTAATTGTTTGTGACACTCCCTGAGTGCCTGAAAACGCAGGTTCCAATCCTGGCTTTGCCTGGTGAATATTCCCAACTCCATTGCAGATGCAGGATCTGTATTTATCCAGTGACTGGCTTTCAGACACTGGGTGACACCTTCCACTTCACACAAATGCTGAGGAAAAGCTGACTATGGGACAAACTACTCGGAAAAAGAAGGACAAAGTTCTGAAATGCTACTTCCAAAAAATATTCCATATCCACAAAATTGGAGCAGCGGCAACAGACAAACGAGCCCTTGAATATCCACCAGGCTGTTGGTTACAGCTTATACTGGTGAAGGGTGTCACAATGGCACTGGCTTTGACTGGAAACATCCTGAGTAAAGCTGGGACTGGAAAACTCAACCTTGATCTGGCAGAGCCTTTTCCCAGCAACTTTAATAGAATCGTACAATCACTAAGGTTGTGAAAGACCTTTAGGAACATTGAGTCCAACCACTTCCCCAGCACTGCCAGTTCACCAATCCATGTCCCTCAGCTCATATCTCCACAGGTTTGCAACCCCTCCAGACACAGGGACTCCATCACTGCCCTGGGCAGCCTGGGCCAGGCCTGGACAACCCTTTCAAGCAAGAAATTGTTCTTCAGGGACAACCTCAACCTCTGCTGGGGCAACTTGAGACCATTTCCTGTCATCCTGTTGTTTGTTCCTGTGCAGAAAAGACTGACCCCGAACTGGCTCCAACCTCCTGAAGTTCAGGGAGTTGTGGAGAGTGAGAAGGTCACCCCTGAGGCTCCTTTTCTCCAGTTAACCTCTAGCAGTTCCCTCAGCTGCTTCTCAGAGCACTGGTGCTCCAGACCCTTGCCCAGCAACATTGCCCTCCTGTGGACTTGCTCCAGTCCTTCTAGTCGTTTCATATTGGTAACTGGCTGCCTTCATGCTGCCTTCTTCAAAACAATAAATGTCTGCATAAGTCCTTTTAGCTCCTCACCAAAAGAAACCACCTTGTTACACAAAGGTCTGAAAGCCCAAGGGAACATTTTTGGTGTGACGGCTGCTCCAGGTAGGAAGCCCCATGGAGAAGGATGGGAGGGAAGCTCACACTGCAGGGGAACAGTGTGTTTGAATATTTAAAAATACTCAGTGTGTTCACATTTCCTGTACCTTTGATTTTCCTGATGGCTTCTCCTGCATGGGACATATGGGAACATCGTAGATGTAGTGACTGAGCAAAGAGCCAGGAACCACAGCAGTCACTGGCCTGGGGACAGCCCTGGGGATTTTGTTTAAAATACAACTTAGCAGGAGCTATAAGGATAAATATATATTTTTAGTTGCTCTTACAGCTATTAGAGGCCAAAAATAAAAGAGTCTTGGAAATCGGAAACGCATATCCGAGGGGAAAGCTGGGGCAGAAGGAGGTAGCCCGCCCTGCCTTCACTGCACGTCTCCTGTTCTTGGCTGCAAGGCTCTGCGAGGAAGTGATTATAGAGCAGTTATTTGCAAAATCACAGCCAATAAATCCAACAGCAAAAACACCCTCCCTCACTTCGCTTGCTCGGGGGGGGGTGGGNCACTGCTAAATCATGGCCCTAAACTCCACATCTCCATGACTCAGAAACACATCCAGGGATGCTGATTCAGCCCCGTACCAGGGCAGTCTCTTCCAAGGCCTGATGACCCTTTTCATGAAGGTACAGGTCCAACCTGTGGGGAGGTGGAAGACGGCAGCTCGCCTCAATAAGCCTTTCATGAAGGCTCCAGGACTGTATGGTGCAATGCTCGTGCCAGCCTGTCCCTTTCCCTCTGGAAACTCTACAAAATTAAAAGCCCTAGAAAGGCCGCAAAGGTTGTGATAGGAAAACCTCTGAAAAGGTTAAAGAAAAGGCTTGGGCTGTCGAATGAGGAAGTGAGTAAAGGAGAAAATAAAGCAGTCCAGAAAAAGCCGTCGGAATTCTCCTCCCCTTTCCTGGATACAAATCCCAGCGCAAGAAAAGCGGAGGAAGGGAATGTGACTGCTGTGAAAATCACCCAGGTCAGAAGCGTGACAGAAGAAAATAAAAAAAAAGGATTAAACAAAGGGATGATATAATCTCCACAGCTTACAATTCAAACCTTGGAGGTATAAATAGCCACACTACAGGGCTTGAGTCAACCACTAATTTAAGGCTCAGTCGGGGCGGGGGGGGGGGAAGCAGACGCCCAACCCCACAAGCAGATTAATCCTTAATTGCTCATTTTTGCATTTCTGACGCCCTTTCTTTGAAGTACAGAGCCTGTGCCATCTCACAAAAGGCACTGGAGAGCTAGAAAATTGCTGGGATGGGACGAGCAGCTGCTTTTGTGGGTGAAAGAAAAAGATGGCTCTAATCCATGGAGACGAGAGACGGTCTAATCCCAGTATCTTCCCAGAGAGGGAAGCAGGGCTCGGATGATGGTTCACGTTTCACAGTGTTTTTACAAGACCTTAATTGTAGATAAGTACTGACTGGGATATTCAAACACTTCTGAGCACGTCAATCACTCCACCAACTTGGTAAATCCCTCTGGAAATCCTCATAAGGATGGTGTATTTGGTGCTGAAGAGGAGCAGATCTTCAGGATCATAAGGTGGTGGAGGTGGTGGCTATCAGAATGGGTCACCCACCCACTCCCCTGGTTTTCTGCCTTTCTGCCTTGACTCAGCTTGATTCATGAGAATGAGATGACGATTCATGAGAGGAATGAGATGACGGTGATGGCAACGTACCCAAGTGGGTGTTTCTTCAGCTCCTGCAAACTTATTAAATTAATTTTTAGAGGAGAAATTGTTTCACTCTTCACCTCATCACTGGCTTAGGCACTTCAGTTGCAGAGCACATCTCTGGATGCTGCATGCACAGCTGAGTGTTTGGTGCTTTCCCACTACAGACATCCCCGGCACATACTCATGTCTAATTGATTAATCAACTGACAGCCCTTGCTAACGAGGGTCCTCACTGCTCCACAGCGTATTTGAACTAAACAAAAAACCAACAATGCTCTCCAAGTCACTAAACATCCTGTGGTACCCAATCTACTGCATAGAACGGCGGCTCACTGATTCTAGGGAGCATCCAGCTTGGTCCAGGAGACTGGGCCCATTCCAAGACTCCCCTGCAAGGCTGGGTTCAGCTCTGGGCTCTTAAGCTCAGCAGAGCCTTGGAGCTGATGGAGCAGGGCCAGAGGAGACCTGAGAAATGCTGCTTTGAGGGTGGAACCTGCTGCTGTGAGGCCAGGCTGGGAGAGTTGGGGGTGTTAAGCTGGAGAAGAGAAGCTCCAGAGAGACTTTAGAGCAGCTTTTCAGGGCTTAAAGGAACCAAGAAGAAAGATGGGGTGAACTTCTGAGCAGGAGCTGCTGTGACAGGACAAGGGATGATGGTTAAATTAAAAGAGGGAGATTTAGACTAGGTAGAATAGAGAAATTGCTGGTGCTGAGGGTGGTGAGACCCTGGCCCAGGTTGCCCAGTGAGGTGAAATAAACCTCATCCGTGGAACCATTCCAGGCTCTGAGTAACCTGCTCTGTTTGCAAATGCTGGACTGGAGGAGCTCTGAAGGTCCTTTCAAACCCAAACCAGCCTGTGATTCCATTATTAATGATCAGGGGTGGATGCTTTGTGGATTATTGCATTACAAGGTCCTCTGGAAACTGGCTGTATTGGGGGATGAGTGCATAGCCAGTGGGAAGAAACACTTCTTAGGGTGACTAGGGAAATAGGAGCAGCATCTGTTACACAAACAACTCTCAACTTCCATCCTGGCAGTTCTTGGACAGAAGATTCGAGCCAACCTCTTCAACCAGCTTTCACTACTGAAGTCACACAGGGAAGAATCCGTTGGAGGCACAGTGTTGTTTTCTGCATCCCAGCAGCCACATGCTCCCATCGGATTAGATGTCGTGTAGGCTGCTGAGCAAAAATAGCTTTTGTTCCTTCCCAAAAACAGAAGTTGGACAATTCACATCAAAACTGGTTCAGTTGCAAAATAAAAGTCGCCAAGACAATCCCTTAAAAAGCAGCACAATGTCCCAAACCCAGATGTTAAATATCGTTAGAAAAAAAGAAACTCCATCCTCCCACAAAAAAACCCCGTGTGGTATGAAATCCTCCAAATATATGTTAAAAATTGTATAACAGAAAATACTTCCATATATTTGGTCATATGAGTGAGCAGGGAAAAACAATGGCTGAAAGGGTCTGGAGATGGTCTGGCCATGAGCCTTGGCCTTTCCAGTGCTGGGAATGTCCCCAGTTCTCTATTAACGCCACAGCTGTGATACTCGTTTTCTGTGGCTGCTTTTGCGCACAGAGTGAAGACAGTATCTCTGATGCCCACAGAGAAATGTTTGTTTGGTTTCCCAACCCATGAGTAGAAATGGGTGTGTGGATGAAATAACTGGATCAGGGATGCTGACAGGCTGAGGGCAGGTTTTAAATAGTAATAAAAAACCCTGTTCATGGTGAAGGGAAGCAGCAGATCAATTGTCAACATTTCTTCCCTTTGGTGACTGGAGGAAATTTATTATTTGGATGATGATACTGCATAAGAAAATAGAGTCATTTCATTACAAGCAAGGCCATGAAGCACTGAGGAAGAGCTTTTTCTTCTGCTTCAAGGCTTAAAATATGGGTCTACTTTCCTTGAGTGATGAACAGAACACAGAATATGGATCAGAGGTGGTGGTGCTGAGCATCCTGGCGATGATGATCTGTGTCACATCACCTCCAGAATCATAGAATCACAGAATCATCAGGGATCGGAAGGGACCTCGAAAGATCATCTAGTCCAATCAGGACCAGGTCCAGGTGGGTTTAAAACATCTATAGAAAAGGAGACTCCACAAACGCCACAGGCAGCCCTCTGCAACGCCCCATCACCCTCACTGGGAAGAAGTTATAGAATCGGTCAGGGTTGGAAGGGACCACAGGATCATCCAGCTCCAACCCCCCTGCCATGGACAGAGACACCCCACCCTAAAGCAGGCTGGCCATAGTCTCATCCAGCCTGGCCTTAAACACCTCCAGGGATGGGGCCCAACCACCTCCCTGGGCAACCCATTCCAGGCTCTTCACCACTCTCATGATGAAGAACTTCCTTCTCACATCAACTCTAAATCTTCCCATCTCCAGCTTTGTTCCATTCCCCCTAGTCCTGTCGCTACCTGAGATCCTAAAGAGCTCCTCCCCAGCTTTTCTGTAGCCCCCTTCAGATACTGGAAGGCCACAATAAGGTCACCTTGGAGCCTCCTCTTCTCCAGACTGAACAGCCCCAACTCTCTCAGTCTGGCCTCATAGGAGAGGTGCTCCAGCCCTTTGATCATCCTCGTGGCCCTCCTCTGGACTCGCTCCAGCACATCCACATCCTTCTTGTAATAATGGCTCCAGATCTGGACGCAGTACTCCAGGTGAACATTTTCAGCTAAACACTTGATAAAGTTTGATCATCGTCCTTAGGTAGTTGACAGCCATTTGTCACAGAATATGTCACTACAGAAACAACAAAAACTCTTGAACACCTGCCTGAGGGGTGAAACCAGATGTTGTCTAGCACATGCAATCGTTTTTTTAGTACTAAAAGAGTAAGTAAAATTGAATCAGAAATGGTGATCAGAGTACTACAGAATCATTCAGGTTGGAAAAGACATCTAAGATCACCAAGTCCAAACATTAATCCAACTTTGGTGGTCAGCAGATCAAGAGAGGTGATTCTACTCTACTCTACTCTACCCTGCTGAGATCTCACCTGGAGTCCTGTGGCCAGTTCTGGAGCCCCCAAAACAAGAAGGACAAGAACCTGTTGAAGCATGTCCAGGAGAGGCCACAAAAATGATCAGAGGGCTGGAGCACCTCTCTTATAAAGACAGGCTGAGAGTTGGGGTTGTTCAGCCTGAAGAGAAGACTCTGGTGGGACCCTATAGTGACTTTCAAGTACCTGCAAGGGGCCTATAAGAAGGCTACGGAAGGACTGTTTAATAGGGAAGGAACAACAGGAAAACAGGTCATGGTTTTAAGCTGGAAGATCTAGGTTAGACATGAGGAAAAGTATGAGGGTGGTGATCCCTGGAAGAGATTGTCTAGACACATGCTGTTGGCCTATCCCTGCAGACATTCAAGANATCTGAGCATGGTGATCCCTGGAAGAGATTGTCTAGATGTTGGCCTATCCCTGCAGACATTCAAGATCATGCTTGATGAGGCTCTGGGCAATCTGTTCTAGTTAGAGATGTCCCTGCTTGTTGTAGGGGGGTTGGACTAGATGGCCTTTGGAGGTCCTTTACAACCCAATACATTCTATGATTGTATGAACTCTATGTGTTTTACAGCACTTAATGCAGAGGAGAAAGTGTGTTACCATCCAGCATCTCATTAAACATCTTCTCAAATGTTAAGTTTCATAACCCTGCTTGAAGCATTTCAAAATAAAGAAATGGCTATTAATTACATTTTGATTGAGACTCTTCCTGGTCATCAAGAAGAAAAAAATAAAAGATTCACTCTCAAAGAAAACTGTAGTAAAAAAAAAAAGGAAGTAACATCTCCCAGCAAAGTTGATCCTCCTTTAAGAAACCAGCTTGAAACCAGTAGCAAACTGGGATTCTGAGTTTGTTTTTGCACCTATGCCTGTTAGCAACCCACGGTGATACCCAAGAGTGGCATCAGCGCTGGTGATGGCATCAAGCCCAGTGGGAGCTGGGCAGCCTCATCACAATCCAATAGGTTGTGCTGGGAGCCCAAAAGCAGAAAATTCTTTTGCTGTGATGGGTCATTTGAGGAAACAAATCTTGGTGATGTGAACCTGAGCTCTTGGACAGCAGGTATGAGCCTCTCACTGCTCTGTGTGGGGCTCCAGCAGCACCAGCAGCAGCAATCAATCACACAACCATAGAATCATAGAATCTTGCATACAATCATAGAACAGTTTAGCTTGGAAGAGACCTTAGAGATCACCCAGTTCCAACCCCTTGCCATGGGCAGCAACACCTCTCACCAGACCAGGTTGCCCAGAGCCCCATTCAATCTGGTCTTGAACACTTCCAGGGGTGGGGCAGCCACAACCTTCCTGGACACCCTCTTGCAGTGCCTCAGCACCCTCACAGGGACAAATTTCTTCAAAAGATCTCATTTAAATCTCCCCTCCTATACCTTGAAACCATCTTCCTTGTCCTATCACTAGTCTCTCATAAAAATTCCCTCTGTCTTTCCTGCAGCCCCTTCAGGTACTGGAAAGCAACTGTAAGGGACTCCCCAGATCCTTTTCTTCTGCAGAGTGCTGCAGGACCCAAGCTCTACCTTTCTTCAGCAGCATTGTGAAAAGGCACTGAGGTGGCCCGATATGCTCGGTTAGTGGCCTGGCAGTTGAAGGCGTTGATCTGTTGTGACTGGGGTTTCAGAATGGGTTTTTGCTTGCAGCTGGTGTCTCTAAGAGGACACCTGGCCCAGCAATAGGAGGAGAGAGAGCTTCGTGTCCTCTCTGCTATTCATTCACTTGAAGATACAGACTTAGAAGAAAACATTCAGCCAACATCATCACTCTCAATGCATCTCCCACATAACTCTCTGAACACAACTCTCTGGGTCTTTTTGCACAGATTAAAATGTGCCAACACAAGATGGAACCTGACCAGCTGCTCTCTCGAACAACCCAACCCAGCTTCAACAGTGACTCCAATCATTTGTCCTGCTGCCTTGTCTCTAGAGCCTGGGACCTGGGTGTGACAGAACAAGGGGTGATGTTTTAAATGAAAGAATTCAGACTACAGAATAGGAAGAAATTGTGGATGCTGAGGGTGGTCAGACCCTGGCTCAGGTTGCCCTAGACAGGCAGGTGAAGCCTCATTCCTGAAATCATCGCAGGTCAGGTTGGA
The DNA here is from genome assembly GCA_013397515.1 of Upupa epops. NCBI lineage: Eukaryota > Metazoa > Chordata > Aves > Bucerotiformes > Upupidae > Upupa > Upupa epops. Next base: position 320,153 of record VZRI01006833.1, read on the forward strand.
CCTTGGGGCTCTGAGCAACCTGCTGTAGTTGTAGACATGACTGCTCACTGCAGGGGTTTGGACTGGAAGAAGTTTGAAGGTCCCTTTCAACACAAACCATTCTTTAATTCTCTAAGATCCTAGAGCACTTTTATCCCACAGAGCTCTCACATCCCTTCCGTGATTTTTCTCTGTATGGAGGGACGCTGCACACAGAAACTCACAAGAACTAAACCCACATGGGCTGCAGCCACAGAGACGTTCCTGCTCTGAAACTCAGATGTTGGTTTAGATGCTACAATATCCAATCATCACACAGAGCACAGCAGGATTTAATCCTCAGAACTGGTTTGTCTCAAATACAAGGCCTTCTGCAAAAACTACAGTACTTGTATCTGGTTTCCTTATCAGTGTGACCTTGGTCACACAACCTCGTTAACGTCTCCAACTCTCTGCTCAAGACTGGAAGCAGCTCACATAAATATTTTCCCTTTTTTTTTTAAGACCAGGTCTAGTCGAATTTCTAATTCACAAGCTTCCTCTAGAACTACAGAAACTTGACTTTACACTTCCTCAACGCTTAGACCAAGGTAAGATCTGAAGTCATCAGGTCTGCTGAGTGAAGTGCAGTCAAGCTAGGGAGGAATGAAAAGAGCCATGCAGGAGTAAAATGCAGCTTCACTGCATATAAACTCCATCTATATCAGAAGTTTACTTTAAAGAGCTTTTCCCCTCCCTCTAGCTGTCCAAAGAGCCCATGCTGAACTGCTCATCAAGGCCTGTGCAGCACATCAAACAGAAGTAGAACCTGGCTAAGATGTTCCCACACAGCCCCCAACTCCAAAAATACTCTCTGCAGCAAGACCCCATGGGTTATGGTGGTTCTTTTCCCAAATATCGTATGTTTCACCCCATATACCAACCATTCTTTTCCTGCACTACACCAGGGCCAGCTCAGACATCATGTAACAGAGTAGATGGGCGAGAAAGGGAACATCAACCCTGATAGGTGTCCATAAAAAAACATTCAGCAAGCAAGTTTATGAACTAAATCCAGTGTCACTGAGCGATGGTCTTTAACCAAACCCCTCCTTGGTCCCCTGATAACACCAAGAAATAATTTACCTGCTTCCCCAGTGAGCACATCCCTTCCTTGGCTCCACAGGTCCCAGCTGTCCCCTCTCTTACTCGAGGTGTTTGGATGAAGCTCAGAGCAATCTGCTGAGCTTGTAAGAGTGATAATGTGTTTAGTCTCAGATGTAGAGGATTTACGCTTCAAAAGCTTCTTTGCTTCTTCCTCAACTACAGCACTTTACCTGCTGCCAGATACCATTTCCCATAACACAAGTCCACCTTGGACCATCACAGCTACAGATAAAACCACTTGTGATTCTCTGTTTTCCTGCAGAGCAATTTCTGATTTATACCCACCCCACCAGCCCCTGACGTTTACATCCCATATAAAAAAAACCCAAACCCAGCTATCTGCTTGCCCTCAGGCTGACTCTGTGTGAAAAGGGAACAGGTCCCTGAGCAAGCGGCAGTAGTTCCTCACCACAGGCAGATCACACGTGTGTGTATGACAAATACACCTTAAACATTGTCTGGACCAGCAAGAGGTCACCGGCCAAATTCATACAATCATAGAATGTATTGGGTTGTAAGGGGCCTCCAAAGGCCACCTTGTCCAACCCCCACTATAACAAACAAGGACATCTCTAACTAGAACAGATTGCCCAGAGCCCCATCAAGCCTTACCTTGAATGTCTCCAGGGATGGGGCCTCCACCATGTATTTAGACAATCTGTTCCAGGGATGCACCACCCTCAGATTAAAGAACTTTTTCCTGATGTCCCTTCTAAATCTACCCTTTTCCAGCTTAAAACCATGACTCCTCATCCTATCACGTCCTGTCCTGTTTGCAAACAGTCTTCCCTAGCATTCTGAATGATCCCTTGCAGGTACTGCAAGGTCAGTATAAGGTCCCCCTGGAGTCTTCTCCTCTTCAGGCTGAACAATCCCAATCCTCCCAGTCTGTCCTTGTAAAAGAGGTGATTTTTCTTTTTTTAAATTTATTTCTCAGCACTGCAGAAGCCATGGAAGATTTAGGCAGCAATATTAAAAGAAAAGTCACGGGACAAGGGAGAGGGGAAAATACCAGTGACACTGCCAGCTCGAGGATGGGGGATTTCCGTGCTTTGCTCTTGGAATGACCTGATAAGATTGATCTATTTGTTTTAGCTATCAGCAGGGAACTTCAAGGACTTGGACTACAAAATGTTTAAATAACATCGGGGAACTGAGTTCCGGAAAAGGAGATATGAGAAGTTAATGCTTTTACTAACGACCAACCTGTCTAATCCCATTGCTGACCTGTGCTCAGCTGATCAAATGTATTCCTGGAATCTGGATGTGGTTTAACATCTTGGAGTAACAAGCCACTGGGTGCAACTCCATAATTTCATGGCTTTTGTATTGTATCAGCTGGGAGTAGATGTTCTCTGGACCCACCTGCTTCAGTGTCCACCACTATGAAAGACCTAGAGCTGGTGGAGCGGAGCAGGGCCAGAGGAGGCCCAAAAATGCTGCTCTGAGGATGGAATTTGGAGCTGTGAGGCAAAGCTGGGAGAACTGGAGGGGTTCAGCTGGAGCACAGAAGCTCCAGGAAGACCTTAGTGCTGCCTTTGAGGACTTTTAAAGGAGCTACAGAAAAGCCAGAGAGGGACTTTAGGGAATGCAGTGATAGGACAAGGGGTGATGGTTGAACTAAAACATGAAAATTCAGACAAGATAGAAGGGAAAAATTGCTTATGATGAGGATGGGACCTTGGCCCCAGCTGCCCAGAGAGACAGCAGAAGCCCCATCCCTGGAACCATTCCAGGGGAGGTTGGACCTTGAGGATCTGAGTTAACAGTAACATGAAGGGCACCCTGAGAAACCACCAGAGACAGAAGACAAAAGAGACCCCACACTACTCCATCATTCAGAGGCACCTCCTGGATCCAAGTATGATGAAAGAGCCTGAATGTTGTCCCTCTCGCATCTTCAACAACTTCACCTGTCATCTCGCCTTACTCTTCTGGCTAGGAGTATACAATGTCCCCAGTAGTGAAGAAATTTGCCTTCCCATTGCTACACAATATTGACCAACCAGAGTACTGCAGGTTTGGTTGGAGCTAGAAAAATTACCATTTTGAGATATAAAACCAGTCACTTAAATAATCTAGCACATTATGGGCCCAATTTGAAGGATCTGTTTTATTGAAGGAGGTGTGGACCAACTCAACCCTTTCCTGGGACCAAACACTATCAAAGCAGAGATGTGTTTGAAGCCATCAAAATGAAGAAACCCTACAGTTCTTACAGATCCAGCTCCATGGGTGCTAGGAACTGCATGAGCTCAGTGGAGACATGGTGTTGAGGATGTCCTTAAGCTCAGCAAGGAAATCTCACCAAAACCCACAGCTGCAACCCTCCTGCAAGCTGAAGCTGTGGTGGCTGCACCCTGCAGGCAACGGCTCTTTGAGGCAACCCCCCAGTTTGGTGCCACTTCCCGTGTGACTCGGGTGACAGGTACATCAGTTGCTGGCAGCAGAGTTCAGGACCGAGTTTCAACAGGACACAAAAGCAGATGGTCTGAGTATTAAGAGTTATGTTTAATCAACATAAAAATGAAGCCTGTCTAAGAACCTGCAAGAATAACCCTGCCTACTCTGACAAAAAGAAACTGATTGCCATTCAGGGAGGTTGTCAGCAATAGGTTGAGGGGTGGATGTGTTTATTTTATATAGCAGCTCCAGGTATGGACTGCAGGTCCCAACACGCTGCCCAAGGTGGTTTGTGTGGGGAGTTGTCTCCAGCTCCAGCCCAACACTGGAGGCGTGTACCCAGCACTGCTGGTTTGTGAAACAGTTTGTGCAGATCCTGGGGTATTTTTAGTGTGTGGCAGGGCAGGTCTGCTCACAGTGATGATGTTGAATTCCACGTGGAAGCATGAAGCTTTATAGGAAAAAGTTGGGGAGGAGTGCCTGTGGAGCTCAAGTAGTTTGGGATTTCTGGTCTCTGTGTTGTCTGAAAACCCTCCAAGGGTCTGTCTGCACATTCGCTTATCAGGTATTTAGGTATTTGTGGGTGTGGGTTTGGTTGGACTTGGTGATCTAGCAGATCCTTTCCAACCATGTTTATTCTGTGATTCTGTGAAATGAGAGTCAACAAGGGTATGGCCTGCAGAGATCAAGAAGTCCTTATCCCGCTCTGTGCAGTGATGGTCAGGCCGCACTTGGAATCCTGGTTCAGTTTTGGCCCCTGCTATGCAAAACAGGTGTGGACAGGTGGGAGAGGGCCCAGAGAAGCATCACAAAGGTGATCCAAGGACAGGGAGGCTGTGAGGAAAGGCTGAAAGAGTTGGGTTTCTTCAGGGGATACCTCACCATGGTCCAGAGTTTAAAGAGTGGCTACAAAGAACTCGGTGACTCCCTTTTTACAAGAAGTTACATGGAGAAGAGAAAGGGTGATGGAGGAGTATCCTCCATCACCTGAGGAGCAGGTTCCTGGTTAGACACAAGCAAAATTTTTCACAAGGAAAACAATCAGCCACTGGAAGGAATAACCTCCCTAGGAAAGTGATTGATGCCCCAACATCAGACACTCTTAAGATCCAGCCAAAAAAGGTTGGGCTAGATGATCCTTGATGTCTCTTCCAGCCTGAAGTTTGCTCATTATATGAAATGTCCAAATTTGATGGCAGCCTTTAAAGGTCTGAGAAGGACAAGAGCTGTTGCTGGCTTTTATCAAACAAGACCAAATCTTTGAAGTGTGGCAAAAAAGCACTTTGTGGCTTGGTCACCATCCAGGTGAACCAGGCAGGATGGGTCCTGACGTGCCATCTAACTTCTGCAGTTTGCCCTCACCCATGTGGACTCAGTGAGAAGATCAAGCTATGGCACCAATACTTTTTGTTGAAGAGCAATCCTTAAAAGAGGGTTCAAGGTGATGGGTGCCTCCGCACTGGAAGGGACAAAGTTGCACAGCAGCAGCAGCAGCAATGCTCCGCTGATAAATTAGATTTCAAGTTAATACAGAAACAACACAGCAGAGGACCAGGCCAACCACAACTACTGGCTCTTATCTCGCAGGAAAGATCTTTCAGTTATTGTGGGTAGCACTGAAAACATCGGTTCAGCCATCAGCATTGCTAGAACTAGTGGGGAGGAAAACCCATGTGTCAGGCTCTTCTGCAAACCCACAGGGCACATCTGTTGGGTCTGCACTGCCCAAAATATGTGGCAATGCAGCTGAAAAAGGCACAGGGAAAGATATGGATGATCTGAAGGTAGCAAATGGCTTTGGACAGACTTTGTGCAAACAAGGTAAGTTGGTTTAGCACTTGCCATCCCAACAAAACCCAGCAGAGAGCTCAGCACTGCACTGTTACTGATCTGACTGTCACCTCCATGCCTGAATGGTTTTCTGCCATTGAGAATAGCTTGGTGTAAGCCTGTACTTACCTCTGACCACACACACAACCATAACACACTTAAAAACCTACAGTCTGAACAATGTCTCCATCATTGGAAAATCCACAGCTTTGAAAGCCCACATCCATAGCTCAGTCAAGTCACCATGAACCAATGTCCCTCAGCACCACATCTCCACAGCTTTGAAAGCCCACCAGGGGTGAGGACTCCACCACTGCTCTGGGCAGCCTGGGCCAGGCATTGACAATTTGGAAAATAGAATGTTCCTCAGAGCCAATCTGAAACTCCCCTGGCACAACTTGAGGCTCATCAGCTGCCAACTATTGACAAGCATGTCTAACCATGTTTCACACACTCAAACACAGATGACTCAACCTGATGCCATGTCTCCACCACATTGATCCCACTGCTTCCACCATGCACTGGTGGTCTTCCCAACCCAGAACCATGCACAGGAATGATGGGACCACTAATGCACATCACTTCCCCGATGCCCTGTGTCATGAAGATTTATTTCAGTAAATGAAGAAACTCCTGATAGTCCCCTATCAAAGCCAATAAGAACATTGCAGAAAAATACTTGAGAATAACATCTCAATGTGTTTACCTTAACCTTTTTTACTGTCTACAAAAAGAAAATAAAGAATTACAAGCAAATTGTCAGGTTTAGTCAAATTTCTAGTGAAGATGACAGGTTTCACATTTATGTAGAACGTTGAGCAAAATAAAAATCTCCCCTTTTTACAGGAAACCTAGTTTTAAGTCATCCAAACCTCAAGTGATTCCTTCATCTCTTTTCCCATTCCTGTGAGCCACCGTAATTTTGGATATTGGATAATTGGAGTCTGCAGCTTGAAGGTTTTTTCAAAATGTCAGTTTCTTGCATTTTGTAGACAGACTGATGACACTGTGGTTAATTCCCTTAATCAGTGATTTACAGAAAGATCTCTCCAAGAGAAACCCTCCCAATTAAATGCTTTAAGTGCAGAATCAAGAGACCATTCATAAGGATTGTTTACTCCCCTCTGTTTTTGGCCCACCACTATTTCAATCAGCAGCTCCAATGAGATTGGTGGAACCTAAGTGAACCCTGCAAAAGGCCAATCACCACTGTGACAGGTTGATTCTAACAGAAGAATGTTAGATTCATAGTCACTTAGGTTGGAAAAGATCTTAGAGACCACTGAGTCCAACCATTAACTCAACTGTCCCAAGGCCACCTCTAAACCATGGCCCCAAGCTCCAGATCTCCATGACTCTGAAACATGTCCAGGGATGGCAACTGGAGCCCCTTCCTGGGCAGCCTCTTCCAAGGTTTCATGACCCTTGCTGGGAAGACATTTTCCCTAATGTCCAACCTAAACTTCCCCTGGTGCAACTTTAGGCCATTTCCTCTTGTCCTATCACTTGTTCGTTGCAAAAAGAGACCAACCTCCACCTCTCTACAACCTCTTTTCAGGTAGTGGTAGACAATGAGAAGGTCTCCCCTCAGCCTGCTTTTCTCCAGACTAACCAGCCCCAGCTCCTTCAGCTGCTCCTCACAAGGCTTGTTCTCCAGACCCTTCCCAACCTTGCTGCTGCTTTTTAAAAAAAATGAGAAAGAAAGAAGTCAGCACAGGAAAACGAACACCCACATCCAGGCACTGTCACATGCAGAAGGAGTTTTCCCTTTGACTTCAGTAGCTTTGGTGCTATTTTCCATCCTTCTTTTTGCTATCATGTCCAGGAGCACAAATCCATCTCGTAATGGGTGCTCTGGTGGTGCAGAACACAGGGAGAAGCCCTGCACAGACGTTCATTTTGTACGAAACAATAATTCTCATAAAACCCTACTCCAAGCAAATTCCACAGCTGTGTATCTCACTGCGAGCCAAAAAAAATGTACAATCACACTGGAGAACTCTAAACCTGAGGTAAAAGAATTTGCTCTTTTTACAGCTTGAATTTCCCCCACTTCTCCTTCCAATGACTGGGACGGTAAAACATCTCCACCCCTACCAAACACCAACCAATCCACTTGTTCCACCCCCAATCCACTCATTCCACTAATGCTAATAAGAAGTGGATACCCCCTCTGCACTATAAAGCAAAGCTGGTGTTGAAGCATGATGGATACAACACCCTCAGGTTCACCCATGATACACATCTGAGTCAAAATAAATGCAACAAAATCCTGTCTGCAATGTTGGTCTCACCAAACACCTCACCACCCCCAGAGTGTCCAGCTCTGCTGTATTTAGGGTTTGTTGTGTTGGTGTGAGCTCAGAGGCAGCTCTACCACCTTTTCAGACTCCCAAATTGAGATGCTACCAGAGTGTGTGGAGCAAAGCATAGAAGGGCAGAAGGTTCTCTTGCTTGAGCACAACAGTCATAGCAGAAATGACCCAAAGAGACAACAATTCAGACACTAAAGAACCACACATTTTCTTCCCCAAGTTTGTCCAACAGTTGTACTGCTTTTAACATCAGGGATTTTCCTCCGTTTCATTAATCGAGCATTGAGAACTCTCTTGCCACATTTGGAGAGAGACCAGCTTTCCACAGAAGCTCAACATGATGAAAATAAACCAATAAAAAATATTTTTAGTTGGGTTTTTTTTTCTGTTTTTTTTCAAGATGGCAAGTTAGGACCTGAATTCCAACTCAAACACTACGGTTCAGCAGAACAAAAAAATCCCTGTGCCGAGTGCTCTCAAATAAGAGTCATGCCCCTTCCAACTCCTCACCAACAGAGACCTCATTATCCTTTGGGGCAGGAAGTCAGATATTTTTTCCACTTAGTTGTGTTCCCAGGTAGTTCTTAAATAAGATTTCCCTTGCCCTTGTGTTTAAAGGGACACTTCAACCCAAGTGAAATGAGGTGGCCATGTGCTCCTCCATGCTGTCATCGTTGTGGGCTAAAGTCTACCTAGAGTGGGATGTGGACTTGGTGGCCATTAGCCAGTTCAATTTGATTTCAAGGAGAGGACAAATGAGGAGATGCCAAAATTAACAACACTTCTTCCTACCTTAATTACCAGAAGTAAATCGTCCACCTGCATGTCATTGGGAGCCCATAAAGGTTCTTCCAGTGGTGGCCCCTACAAAAGAAACAAGAAAACAAAAGGTGGGTTAAAACCACAGTTAAAATTCAGTAACATCTTTTTGCCAGAGCTGTTTCAGCACTGCCAGCCAAGCGATTCCACTTTGTTTTACCTATATGCAAAAGGCAACTTTTCATTATTGCTCGAGCTGGGGACATGCTTGAAAAAAGTCAGAATAACTTTTGAATGCAGAGGGCAAAACCGTGGGAGTTTCTAGGGCTGATAGTGCTTTTAGGCAGAGGCAGCAGCAGGTAGGTGCAGGTCAGCAGCAGCTACAGTGAACAGGCTCAACAGCTGAAGTGCATGGGCTGAAGCTTGTCCCTGCGGTTCAGGTGACCTGCAGTGATGTTTGTGATGTTCTCACACCTCCCTTCTCACCAGCTCTTGGATGTGGGTTCCTCCATCACAAAGCTGCACCACCTGTGCAGGAACCCGTGGTTTGCTCAGGAAGTCAACACTGCTGAGGGCTGATCCCGTTTTTATGAGACAAGCCAAGTCACTCCCACTCTCTCCAGCTCTGTTCTCCCCCCCAAAATACTTTTTACTTATATCGGTTTCCAGACACCAGCAGGCTTCTTGCTGGTCTCTGCAGAACCAACCCCTCCTTTCACCAACCCCATCTTCTGGGCTGATGCTCTAAAGTGCAAAATTAGAGACCCGAGGCACTCTAGATTTAGACTTGAATCTATTTAACCAAATTAATATTTTTTTTCCTATCAACATCTTTTCTCCGCAGCCCTGGGCAGGATGTGGCCCAGCCATCTGCTCTGCTAGTGCCAAGGACCTGCGGAGCTCAGACAGAACCCCTGGGTGATCTCCTTTCTGCTTTTCATCCTTCTCCAGTGTTGACTCGAGCACTTGTTCAATTAGACAAGTCTCAGCACTTCAATCAGATGGGCGCACCAGGCTGGGTTTTACCTCCACGGGGAAGAAAAAGTCTGATTTAGTCAAGTGTGATAGAACCAGGAGCTTCAAAGCAATACGACCCAGAGATCACGTCTGCTCTGAAGTCTGCCAGATGCACTGCTTAACCCAGGCAGACCACCAGCAACCAGCAAACTCCATTTGAAGAGAGGTGGAGAGATAAGAGACTAAAAAGCCATTGGATCTGTCAGGGAAGAGGAGAACTGGGTAACTTCCCTAATATTTCTTCTTTAAGGCAGCTAGAGAAGGGCTGATGAACATGCTCTCTCATGCCTCTAGCTCCAAATGAGCGCCCATATAGGTGCTGAACTGGCTGCTCCCACCATATTACTGGCTTTTCCTTCATTATGATATAATGTTTCCCAAAGCCTCCCAGCAATGCTGCTGCTATGGGGAAGAGGGGTCAGCGAGTTGTGGAAACAGAGTCCAGCCTCCAGCCTGTCCTCTCCGATCTGTGCAGTGGTGATGAGGGGATGACGTCCCGCAGTGAGCTTTGTCTGTTTCTTTGCTGCAAGGTCTTGCACCTGTTTCAGGACAACCCCCTGTACCAGCACAGGCTGGGGATGAACGGATGGAAATCAGCCCCAAGTAGAAAGACTTGGGATGCTGGTGGGTGAAAAGCTGGACTGCAGTTGGCAACATGCACTCACAGCCCAGAAGCACCTATGTCCTGGGCTGTTTTCTCCAGCAGTCTGGTCAGACGGTCAGGAAGCAGATTGTGCCCTTCTGTTCATTTCTAGTGAGATCCCCTGCAGGTCTGGGTCCAGCTCTGGGCTCCTCAGCACAGCAAAGACCTGAAACTGGTGAAACAGGGCCACAGAAGGCCTCAGAAATGCTGCTCTGAGGGTGGAACCCGTTGCTGTGAGGCCAGACTGTGAGAGTTTGGGGTGTTCAGCTGGAGAAGAGAAGCTCCAGGGAGACCTTAGTGCAGCCTTTGAGGACTTAAAGAAGCTACAGGAAAGCCAGGGAGGGACATTAGGGAGTTTAGTGAAAGGACAAGGTGTAATGGTTAAACTAAACCAGGGAGATTCAGACTAGGTAGCATGGAGAAACTGGTAATACTGAGAGTAGTGAGACCCTGGCCCAGGTTGCCCAGTGAGGTGAAAGAAACTTCATCCTTGGAACCATTCCAGGTCAGGTTGGACCTTGGGGCTCTGAGCAACCTGCTCTAATTACAGATGTCCTTGGTCACTGCAGAGGGTTGGACTGGATCAGCTTTGAAGGTCCCTTCCAATGCAAACCAGTCTATGACCATATGAATCTACAATCCTTTATTAATAAAGAAAGGGCACATGCTACAGGCCCAGATCAGAAATTGTCCTAAGAAACTGTCCTGTCACTATTCTCACTGTCACTTTGTTCCACAAAGCTCCCAGCTTCAAAATGCAGCATAGGATAGCACTGAGTGCAGGAGAAGATGGAAGCCTTTGTGTTCAACCTCCAGCTTCAAAGGTCCTTTTTCCAAATGACCCCCCCTTCCCTGCCATCATCAGAGTTACAAGGGAATCAACAACACTGCTGAGTCTTGACACAACTCAGAGCAAGACCCACGCAGCATACGCTCCTGCTCCATGAGGCTGCATCTTGCTGAAGGCAAAACATGCACTGGGAGGTGAAGCAGCAAATGCGACAGCACAATGAAAACAAAAGGGCTTATCACAGCTCATAAAAGTCAACTCGAGATGTTTGAATGGGCCTCAGTGCCGGCTGCATCTTCAGATGGCTGTAAAAACAGATCAGTCTCAGCAGAAGAGAGGAATTCATGAGCATCACTTGCACTGACTCACAAACCTCACCCCTTCTGACAGAGCACAGAGTGAGCAGTCACACCATTGTTTGAGTACATATAAGTAGAAGCATCTCATGTTGGTCATGGGTACAAGGACACCTCACATTTGTGCTCAGGAATTAGCCTTGTTTTGCTTTGGGAATGACTGCGTGAGGTGGGACTTCAAACACCATCAGTGAGTTTGTTCATTGAGAACATTAATGGTATAAAACGTTTTGCAATGAAATGCTCAGGATCTGGGGTTGGCAAAGGTGGTCTGGAGAACAAGTTTTAAGGAGTAGATGAGGAACCTGGGACTGGTTAGTCTGAAGAAAAGGAGACTGAGGGGAGACCTTTTTGCTGTCTACAACTACCTGAAAGGAGGTTGGAGAGAGGTGGGGGTTGGTCTCTTCTCACAAAGAACAAGCAAAAAGACAAGGAGAAATGGTCTCAAGTTGCAACGAGGGGAAGTTTAGGTTGGACATGAGGAAGAACTTCCTCCTGGAAAGAGTCATCAGGCCTTAGAACAGGCTGCCCAGGGAAAGGGTTGAATTGCCATCCCTGGTTGCGTTTCAAAATTGTGGAGATCTGGAGCTTAGGGCCATGGTTTAGCAGTGGCCTTGGGATGGCTGGGTTAATGGTTGGACTTGATGATCTTGAAGGTCTTTTCCAGCCTAAACCATTCTGTGGTTCTACAGTTACATGATTCTTCCATCTCTTATTAAAATAATTGAAATATGAGTAAGGCAGGCATTAGGCAGCCAGACAGGACCAAATCCCACTGCCTGTGTAATCCACCTGGAAGCCAAGTGTATCAGGGCAGATTAGAGCTGCCTTTAATCGATGCAAATCCCAGTGCAGGAATCTTTTATTCTCTTACCTCCTGCCTCGCATTTATCCCTGCCTCACATCCCTTTAAGCAGCAGGAGCAAAACCCCACAAAAGCTCTGGGTTTTAGGAACCCAGAGAACAGAATTTGCACCTTTCCCACATTTAGAGGCAGACACAGCTTTATGCTTCCCCACTTGGGTTGAGATCAAACCCTATACCAGTGGTGCTGAGTTGAATCATATACTGACACACATAAATTAGGGCAATTTTTGCATAAATTAAGAATCATTATGCTAATTGGGATGGTATGATTGCACTGAGTGGGTTTGCAATCTGTCACAATCCTCTGGGACAGCACCAGGAACTAAGTGCTGCATCTGAAGCTGCATGCGGCAGTTGCTCTGGCAACCCCTTCACATCATCCCAAAGCCCAAAGTACAGAGGAGCAGGGGTGAGGAAACTTGCTGAGATCTGCTTAATCTCACATAACTCTCCTTCCTGAACACTGTCCTCACCTGTGATGCATGAAACAGGTTGATTTATTGGTGGTATCAAACACCAAGGTGAATGTAAGGGAAGCAAAGACCAGGAGCCTCAAACCCTCAACAGGTTGTCCTCAGATAAAGCAGAGCTGCTGCTCTTTACTCCTTCTAAATCCAACCTGAATTGCAATAAAACTGCAAATCCCACTAGGATTTGGGTTGTATTGTACACCATTCCAGAGGAATCCAGATCTAAAAGAAAGCAACCTGATTCAAAGAGAGGTACAGACTATGAAGCAGCAGCTTCTCCTTCTTGAGATTCAGCTAAACAGCTGTATGTGAGTTGGTCTACCTAGAGTAGATAATTATCACACAATCATGTCATGGATTGGGTTGGAAGGGACCTTCAAGCTCCAAGTCCAACCCCATGCAGTGAGCAGAGACATCTGCAACTAGAGCAGGTTGCTCAGAGCCCCAAGTTCCCACCTAACCTGGAGTGGTTACAGGGATGAGGCTTCTCCCACCAATCTGGGCAACCTGGGCCAGGGTCTCACTACCCTCAGCACCATCAATTTCTTCTATCTCAGCTGAATCTCCTAGTTTACTAATGTCCTGATCCCCTCCCTGACCTACCGCCCACCCTGCGGGACACACAGCCCACAACACAGGAGGCTTCTGGTCTGTGAGCACATGTTGCCAGCTCCTGTCCAGCTTTTCACCAGCACTCCAAGTCTTTCTCCTTCAGTCTGTTCTATATTCCTTCATCCCCCACCCGTGTTGATACCTGATCCAGGTGCAGGTCCTTGCACTTGGCCTTGTGAAGTTCACATGGGCCCACTTCTCCAGCTTGTCCAGGTCAAGGCAGACCTTCAGGGTCTTTTATTTTTAGGTACTCTACAGCTTGAACACCACATGTCTGTGCTGTTATTCCCAGGAAGAAGACAGTATTGTGGTGCTACTGGTGATGCTCCACTCCAGATCTCTGGACTGGGAGTGAGGTGTCTGGTGTTGCATCACATCTCCATCCTCCTCAGGTAATGCTCCTGAACCACTCCATTTTCCTACCACAACCAGTCAGTAATTTAGCAGCTAGCCAGGATCATTACAATGAAAGATTCTACCTGAGAGACCCAAGTTCAGTCCCTGCAAAGGGAATTGGAGCTCGGTTTCTTCTGCAGGATTGAGCCAGGAGCTTTTCCTCTGACAGTCAATGTTGGCACTTTGCCTGGCTAAAAAAAACAAACAGCAAGCGCGAACCTACCACTGAGAGTGTGAAATAAACATCAACTTCGGGCAAACCATATGGTAACACTCCACTGCGCCACAGGTGAGAGCAAATACAACACAAGCTCTACAGCACCCAGTACAAATAATCCAGTTTTAGAGAATAACCAGGCTTAGACACCAAACCAGCCCAAGAACAGATGCCCAGGTAAAAGTTTTCAATGCTATGGACCTCAGTGTTGCTGTGCTGGTGCAGCTTTCACCTTACAAACATCTAGACATGGGTTTTAGAGCAGCACTCAGAAGCTTCCAAGATGCAAATCTTACAGAATCCTGAGGAGGTACCTGGGGGAGGGATGATCAAAGCCATGAGACCTGTTTAAAGCAGTACAGTGAAGACCCCAAAGCCAACCCAGAGCAAAGGAATGAGGGACAACAGTAAGTTCCTGTGGGAAAGGGGAAATGAAGGTGAAAAGTTGGAAATAGTAAAAGAGCAGAGGCACATGAGAACTGGAGAATATTCCTTATGTAGGAAGAGTAGGGAGCAAAAATCAGCTGCTTCAACTGCAGGGGCAAAAGAATGAAGCTGCAGCCAACTTCCTTCTTCTTTTCATGTGGACAACAGGTTGGGGGGGATGGGACGGACAGGACTGTGTCCCTCTGCTTCTCTCTAGTGAGAACCCCTGCAGGGCTGGGTCCAGCTCTAGGCTCCCCAACACAGCAGAGACCTGGAGCTGGTAGAACTTTTTGATGCTGAGAATGGTGAGGCCCTGTCCCAGGTTGCCCAGAGTGGTGGGAGAAGCCCCATCTCTGGAACCATTCCAGGTCAGGTTTGACCTTGGGGCTCTGAGCAGCCTTCTGTATTGTTCACTGCAGGGGGCTGTACTGGAGGAGCTTTTAAAGGTCGCTTCTAAACCCAAATTTTCTGTCATTCTATGATTCTGCAGGTCCTCCATATGCCCAAGCAGCTGAGTGGTAGTTTTTTGTCTCACCATCCTCAAGCAGAACCTCCCCTAAGTAGTTTAGCCAACTGATTTTTCTCTCCTTGCAAATAATTTGGATTCTGGCAGGGGTCAGCATCACCCTTCACACTCACTAATCCCTGAGCCCTGAAGACACTCAGTACCTCATCACAACAGCAGCTTTCAGAACTGTTCACACTGTAGTGTTAATTAAATCTGTCACCAGTAGATCAGTTCTGGATTGCAACTAAGCCAAAGCTGTACCCAAAAGTCTTGTCCAAAGACTGTCCACACCAAACTAGTTCAAAAAAAGGAAATGCAAGACACAAGCTGGGTGCTCCATCAGTTTGATCACGCTGCTGCAAGACTTAAAATCTGAGTTCAGTGAAGTTATTTCTCACTGTTTATTTCCCCTATAAAGCACAAGATTGGTTGGGTGTTGTTTCCACCACAGCTCCTGGTGAGAGCACAATGCGGGGACTCAGCAGCAAAGCCTCCTCAGCCCCTGCCAGCACTGAGTTAATGGCACCCGGTGCGGATCTGCCTCGCTACGGCAATTCCTGTAATTCAAGTCTGGCAAACAATTCCCAGCCTGAAAACGGGACAGCGTCCAATCATTATCTCCTTCCTTGTAAAAAGGAATTTTAAAAATCCACCCTATTTACTCTACCTGCCCCTTCCCTGTCCTGGTGGTACCTCCACACCAGCAGCTCTGCCTGTTGATGTTTCTCCTTCCATCCCAGCAAACAGCTTGTCCAAGCAAAATGAGTGCTCCAGAGTAGAGAAAGAGTCTGGCTTCTTCCCTAGGAGTCAACCACACCAGGAGCTTTCCACAGATAAAGCTCTCCTAAGCTTCCAAGCAAGGCAATTCATCTGAGGGTTAAGACTCAATCATCCTAAAGGTCATCTGATAGGGAGGCACTATAATTTTGGTGCTGGTGCTTCCATTTCTCCTCACTACTGTTTCAAACCTCTGCTCATCTTTGCTAAACCATCGTCCATTGGATCTCCAGCCTCCCCAAATCATTTAACACCAAATAAATTACCACTTTTCCTGTAGTTACATTAACTGTTGATCTTTTCCACCGCAGCATGGACACCAGACCCATCTGAGCAGCTGGACTTACGTGGAAGGGTTTTGTTTGAATGGTTTCACTCACACAGACACACCTGGTAAGAGCAACAACACACCTAGAGATAAAGCAGAAGGCTTTAAGTTTTCCAAACCCAACAGGAGTGGAATAACCATATGTGTGTAACAAGACCATTTCCCTTGGCCAATGCTTCTGCTTTCACTTCACCAGACTGGAGGATGCATGTTCCCTTTCATTTTCCAAGCTACATTACAGCTCTGCTCCTGTCGAGGGGCTGCAGGCCTGGTGCCTGAGTCCTGGCACAGCAGCACATCAAGGAGCACCCATGATCTTCTGGTGCTTCCAAAATTTGGGTCTCACTGTTTCTTACAAATATTGGAACTGATTTGGGTTGAAAGGGACCTTCAAAACTCCTCCAGTCCAACCTCTGTGCAGTGAGCAGGGACATGCTCAACTACAGCAGGTTGCTCAGAGCTCCAAGGTCCAATCTGACCTGGGATGGTTCCAGGGATGGGGCTTCTCCCACCTCTCCAGGAAACCTGGGTCAGGGTCTCACCACCTTCATGGTAAAAAAAATTTCTCCCGTCTGAACTCCCCAACAATCCCAGCCTGGCCTCACAGCAGCAGGTTCCACCCTCAAAGCACCATTGCTGGAGCCTCCTCTTGTCCTGCTCCACCAGAAGCCCAGAGCTGGACCCAATCCTGCAGGGGGATCTCAACAGAGCAGAACAAACGGGGCAAATCTGGTTGATAAGAGCTGTCTTACACAAGGCTAAGTGATGTAACTGGGGACAAGAAAAGAAATCCCGGCAGGCGAAGGTGGCCACCAACACCAGAAGCCATGTTGCAGGAGCAGTAGATGCACAACTGTATAAAGGAGGCATTCACTGATGATCTGGTAGTCAACTGTTGGCGTATGGGCCAACATGCATAGGAGGAGTTAGGTAAACACACTATGACCCCACCTGAAGGCATCTTGGGAATGACATCAGTGTTCCCAAGCTCCGTCCCAGTGACGCCAGCACTGCTGAGCACATCATATGTGGGTTAGTGCACAACCCAGTCACTGAGGTCTCATTTCTAACCCAGCCAAATATTTGCAACCTTTTGATTCCTCTTCCTCTTTTGACTTCCTTCATGAATAAAGAGACTTATGGAACAGGGAGAAAGAAAAAACCATTTGCATGACTCGACTGTCCTCAGTAGAGTCTGGGTTGCCTCAGAGCAGCTTGGAATGGCAACAAGACATGAGATTTTTAGCAGTCTAATGAGGATATGCAGACATGGCTGATCAACACATGCTCCTACAAGGACAATCTCTGCCACGGCTTGGGGCTGTCTCTGGTTTCAAGAAGAAGCATTAATCGGAACCATTCACTCAACAGAGTTGTTGGGACCTACAGCTTGTCTACAAGAGGCTTCACTGTATCCTACATATTTTGGGAGGGAATGAACTGAACAAGTGGCATTCCTGCTTCTCCAAATGTTTCGGGAAGACAATTCCACATCCTCATCATTCTCTTGGCTAGTGAAATCTCAAATTCAGGAATTGCTCTGTCTGATCAAGGGGATATTTGCTATCAAACTGCATCCTGGGAACCATCATAGGTCAGATTGTACTTTGGAGCTCTGAGTAACATGCTGTAGTTGTTGATGTCCCTGCTCACTGCAGGGGTTCAGACTGGAGAAACCTTGACGGTTCCTTCCAACCCAACCCATGCCATGATTCTGTGTTGCTCAAAAAGGCAATGACTCCCCTGTGGCTATTCCCCAGAGCCTTTTAAGTTGGGCTCAGAACTACTGCAACAGCCCTGGCATGGTTATCTGAACCATGAGATCTTTCTTCAGGGCTCATCAGGAGTCACAGTTACACAACTCTGCAGCACCTCAACCTCACACTGAACCAGTTGAACATCAAACGAACCCAGTAGTGGCCCCCAGTAGTGCAGAATAAAGCTTCTAACAAAAAAAAAAGCTGAATGTGTTGGGAGAAAATTAACCCAAGAGCAGCAGAAACCAAAGGAAGATTGTTTTTCAGCATGTTCACTGAAGAGCTTCACCTCCAGCTTTTGACTATGAGGTTCTGCATGACAAGACTGACAAAATAAAGTTTGTGAATAAATCCCCTCAACAATGAACCATCAATATTTATTTCAGGTTTCTATTTCATTTTCAACAGCTTGAAACAACAGCAACAACAGTGCTCACATCTGACAGGGGCTGTCCCAGCAGCAAATCCCAGAAGGGACATGACCCTTCTGCAGAGCGCAAATCCAGCTTTGGCACTCTGCGTCACAGAATGAGGTCAGCTGTGTTGTAGCTTTCAGAAGTTGTTGATTGCACACCCTCCCCCCAACAACCACCACTCAAGTCCATGGGGACTCAACAGACCTAAGCATCAGGAGAATTATGGCACAAAGTGTTCTGTGCATATGGTTTGAACACATCTCGTTAAGGTAGTCACTACATTAGCAAGGGGCTACAGGGGAAAATCCTGGAGATGCAGCCCTGGAGAGTCACCTTCTGGTCCATAGGACACAAATTCCCCCAAAAAGCCGAAGACCCAGGACCTTACATATTTTCTGCAAGAGTTTCAGATGTTCCTGTTGGAGGGATGTGGTGGATGGCAGGACATGACCTGTGGGACTCATCGTGCCGGTACCAGGATCCCTGCCACACTGGACAAGGAGTCCCATCATGGGATCCTGGTAACCTTTGGACACAGCGGAGATAGAAAGTGGAGCCAAGAGTCACAGAGGGGACCTTCTCATGGATGGAAAATCCTTGACTGAGCTGTGGCGCTTGATGTTGTGAGCAGCTGTGGGGCTTCACTTTAATCCATCACAGTGATGTCCTGCAGTCTACAGATGACCAAACACAGAGGACAGTTTTCTTCAGGGGTTTCTGCTTGGTTTCATGAGTGGAAACCCTGCTCCAGCAGCAAAAGACCTGTTTGGTCCTCTGTCAGTTCTCTCCAACCACTTTGTTCCTTGTTTAGACATAGAAAATGCTGCTTTCAATGGCTCAGATTTGCTCAGGGCCTCCACCCAAGGGAAACGAAGTCTCGAGCCAGGGCTGCCTCCCCACACAGATACACCAGCAGTTTTCCCAAACAATTCATTACCTCATCTTAAAAAACAAATTAGCAGTGAAGGTGCCAAGGACTCAGCCTCCTACCAGTTGTCAAACCTGGAATATGAAGGTGTCCAAGTAAAGTAGGATGACTGGCAGCAGCTACATCAAGAGCTGGACCAGCTCCTGACATCATACCCACTGGCCTGGACAGTCCTACCCAGGAGGACCTGTTGCCATCACCAGGGCACTGTGGCTGTCACCAGAAGGAATTCTACCAATGGAGAGTCAATTTGGAGCCTTCTGCCCCATCTGCCAGACAAACCCAGTGGGGGATGATGAGTGGGAAACTCAAGGGTGACAGGTTAAACTGCTGATTTGCTCTGTCAGGGCTAACAATGGTTTTTTCCACCCCTAGATGCAGCTCTTTCATCAGGCACTTAGGAAGTGAAACCTGTTTCTACGGATCATATGATAGTCAGGCACTCGGTGCATCTTCCAGGCTGGGCAGCAAGAGGCACTGGGACAAGAGCAGAAGCTTGGCTTTGCCAAGATGAAGTCTCATTGCCACGCCTGTCGGAGACCCCTGAGCAGTGAAACATACCCCATCTGCTGCAGGATCCAGGACAGCATCAAAAGGCCCCATATGTTGCTGGGTCCAGCCTGCAAGAAACATCAACTGCAACAGGCAGTAAGAAGATGGGCTACAACAAGACACTGATACAATTTAGTGGTGAACTTGACAGAGTAGAGTTAATGGTTGGACTTGATGATCTCAAGTGTCTTTTCCAACATGAATTATCCTATGATTCTGTAATTCTAAATCTTGAGATTGTTGTTCTTTGGCTGTTCTTTCCCAGATCCCGGAACTTTCACGAATCTAAGGAAAACCCAAACAATCCACCTACCACCTCTCTGGCAGGTATGTGCTGCAGGTAAGAGTCTCCTAGCAAAAAGGAAATTAATATCCATATTCTGTTCCCACCACTACGATGTTTCACCCTAACCTATCACCACTTTACTAAACATCCTCAATCTTGTCTATGCAAAGGAGGGGTTTGCTGCAGAAACTGGCGACAAAACAATCATCTAGGAGCAAGTGCAGACACTGAGTGCAAAACTCCCAGCATTTCCAGAGTACAGGCTTTGCAGCTCCAGCTGTGCTCCCACAACACCATAACAAAACCCAATCGTCTTCCTGCTATAAATTAGCTGATTATTTATCTTATTTTCCTGACAAAGATTTTCAGGGAGATTCTCCCTCATCTGAAGAGCTATTTCTTTAATGTTGTTGAATTGCCATCCTTGGATGTGTTTCAAAATCACGGAGATTTGGAGCTTAGGTCAGGGTTTAGTAGTGGCCTTAGGACAGCTAGGTTTGACTTGGTTATCTTGCAGGTTTTTTCCAACCTAAACTATTCTCTGATTCTCTGATATATGGAGTAAACTGGAAGCTCTTGGGAAGGTGAAATTTAGCTAGGAAACTGCTGGACTTTCAAGCCTATCAGTGCCAGCAAAAACTGACAACAAGGAAACAGAGTTCAAGTACCAAGATGTTGCAGATACCTCAAATGTGCAGAGGAACTTCTGGCCTGAGAGGAAGATCCCCACGTCCACAGGTTGCCCAGGAAGGTTGTGGCTGCTCCATCCCTGGAAGTGTTCAAGGTCAGGTTGGATGGAGCTCTGGGCAACCTGGTCTGGTGAGAGGTGTCTCTGCCCATGGCAAGGGGCTGGAACTAGATGATCTCTAAGGTCCCTTCCAGTCTAAACCAGTCTGTGATGCTATGAAGGCAAGGGCTGAGGATAAACTTGCTGCTTCCCTCCCAACAGCAGAAAGCAACAACCACCAACTATGAGCTGCTTTTGGTTTACATCACAAAAAAATCATCAAGCATCACTGCACTTGGGCTAAAAACTAAAGTGCATCTTTGCTAAAAATTAACCTCATGGGGCTTTATTTAAAGAACATAAAGGTAAGAACATTTCAACACAAAGCAAATCTGAGGCAGAAGCCTCCTCAGGATGGTGTCAATGCTCCAAGGACCATTAAGCAGTCTCAGTGGGTGATGTTAAGGGACATTTAGGGATGCTGTGTGGGTGTAGGCTGGGAACTTCTCAGCCATACCCTGACATCACCTGTTTGGGCACATCTTCACCATCCTGTGGGTTCCTGAGCTGTAGTGGTGCTTTGCTGGGGGGAGACAGGCAGGCAGCCCCGCCAGCAGAACCTTGCTGAGATGAGCCTCACTGAGACCGGCTGCTGAGTAACCAGTAGCAACTGTGCCTAATCCAGCCTAGAGACAACACTGCTGGGGCTCATTCATAGCCATGTCACGTGCTGAGCAGAGTCTGCCCATAGCCACAGCCACCGCATTATTTTTCCTTTGGTTTAAGCTTAGTTTTAGAACAGTTGTGGGTTGTTTTTTTTTAAAAAGAAATAAGCATATTTAAATGAGGTTTTATAAAGCTGTGATTTAAAATTTGGGTCAGCTCCAGCCTAAAGGATGCACAAAAGCTTTTCCCCCTGCAAATTCTCTGCACAAACTGCACTTATTTTGATGCTTTATCCCTGTACTACTGGAGAAACTGCCAAGCAGCTAGCCGCTCTGGTGGTGACAGGCTGGATTTATGGAAAGAAATACATGAAAAAACAGAAAAATCCCACTGAGAAGGATGAAACCAGCCGTGGCTCAGCCCCACAGTCAGGTGAAAGCACAAAAAACCCACCCAAATTTCAGCAGACCTGTGGGGGAACAACCTGGGAGCAAATTCAGGTTAGCACAAATTGAGATTTTTTGGAATCTTGTTCAATTATTTCTTTAATTTTTATTTTAGTTTAGCTGGTTCTAAGATAAGAAATCAAAAGATTAAATAGAGATGCATAAGCCTTTCCCTCCTGCTTTTGATCTATGAATGTGATGGAGGTGGGATGGACCCAGGTGGACATAGAAAGACAAGGAAGACCATGAGTTATGTGGGAGCTGCACAAATAGATTTGTATTTGCCCATTTTTCTACCAGCATTAGGTGAGAAGGGGCTCAGGAGCTCTGCAGCATCTCCAAGGAGGTCAGGCAGAAGAGTGAGCCAGGCTCCACGGGATACAAGACAATGGGCAGAAGATGAAAGCAAGGATATGCAAACTGTATGGAGAAGCTTTTCACTGCAAGGTCAGCCACAGAATCACAGACTGGTTTAGGTTAGGAGTGACCTCAGAGATCATCCATTCATGCTTGGGATTGCCTCAACAGGTTCTGCCCCATGCAGAACCTTGCACTTGGACTTGCTGACCCGCACAAAGGAACAAAGGTCCCAACATCTTCTTAAAGAGGCACCCCAGTGCAACAACATTGAAAAACTTCTAGTCAACAACGTCAAGTCGCCCCTTTTTGTTGTCATGCTGTTCCTGAGGTTCCCCTCTATGGTACAGCCCTTGCATGCAAACAGCCTGTCACCAGCCTGGGGAGATGTTCATTCTTCTCATAAAAAAAAAGAATTAGAACAAGGAAAAAGCACCCCCCTCTCCTCGATTCTTTCTGCTGTCCCTTGAACAACAGCAGCCATTGTCAGGGAGAGCTGTGCAGCTCTCAGTGTCACATTGAGAGTCCGGTCATGCTGGTTGGAAAAGCCTGTCGCTGCCATGTCCCAGCAGAAACTGCTTTGTTCAAGGAGTCCAGTGCCGGGTGAAAACCCAAAGGAAGGTGGAGGGTTTGCTCATGCAAAGAAGCAGGAGAGGGGGTAGAATTTAGTTTCTTGGGGTTATGCCATAGGAAACCTCAAAGGAGCATTGTGTGAAGTCAGGTAGGGACAAATGACCAGGTGCTTCAGGTTGATTTCACTGCAGAGGAGCCTAGTGTGGGGAAGCAGAGCTGGGACCTTCACCGGGAAAAAGTGAGGAGGGAGGTTTTGCCGAGATAAAAAGTACTGACTCCATAGATCAGAAACTAATTTCCTGCCTGATTGTGTGAAGTAAACGGGGCTCTGGGGGTGATGGTGCAAGCAAAACTCAACCGCCTTTAACTCTGAAGAGCTTAAGAGCACTCGGAAACAGCTGAGCCACTACAAGCAGAAAAGAGCAATAATAAATAAAATGGAATAAAAAGAAATAAAGCAGTATAAAAAATAAAATAAATAAAGGTAAGAAGAAAGATAAAGGGAGGAGAGGAGAGGAGAGAAAAGATAAAGGGAGGAGAGGGAAGGGGAAGGGGAGGGGAGGGGAGGAGAGAGGAAGAGCTTAAAGGTTTTTTCCAACCTAAACAATTCTGTGATTCTAAGAGCATCGAGAGTACAGAGAACTTTGAGAGATACAGTATCAATCAGTAGAGCAGACAGAGACAGGAAGAACCCACAGCATGCAGATACCACCTATCCCACACTGCCTGTCTCCTCCCATCACTCAGGTTATTCCTCAATGAACTGCTGTAGGGAACCGCAGCCTGGGCTGGGTTCATTAACTCGGGTCCCACAGCAAGGGCTGGGATGCCCAAGGTGAAGCGTGGGTAGCAGGTCAGGACGAGTATTGTGCCCCTCTGCTGCACTCAGGTGAGACCCCCTTGCTGCAGGGCTGGGGCCAGTTCTGGACCTCTCAGCCCAGCAGAGACCTGGAGCTGGTGGAGCAGGGCCAGAGGCCTCAGAAATGCTGCTGAGGGTGGAACCCGCTGCTGTGAGGCCAGGCTGGGAGAGCTGGGATGGGAGGGGGGTCAGCTGCAGAAGAGAAACTCCAGGGAGACCATAGCGTAGCCTTTCAGAGCTTCAAGTGGCCAAGAACAAAGATGGGGAGGGGCTCTTCAGCAGGGGCTACTGTGACAAGGTAAGGGGTAATGGGTTGGAGATTTAGCCCAGACAGAATAAATTCTTCACTATGAGGGTGGTGAGACCCTGGTGCAAGCTGCCCAGAGAAGTGGTAGAAGCCCCATCCCTGGAACCACTCCAGGTTAGGTGCACAGTGGGACTCTGAGCAACCTGCTCTAGTTGCAGATGTCCCTGCTCACTATAGGGGGATCAGACTGGATGATCTTTGAAGGTCCCTTCCAACCCATGCCATGATTCTGTGATTCTGATGTCTGTTGCTTGTGTTTCATGTGGTGGAGAAGTCATGCAGAGTGTGGTGGACTCATAGGCCCAGTGCATGCAGCAAGAAAAAAATCACCCTATTCCTCAATCTTTTACTAAATTTACAATCCACAGCCCACTGACTGCTCTCCTATCATTTCACTTGTGGCTGCCAACACAAACCGCGGTGGCAATGGGAGACGGACTGAGTGGGAGAAAATGGATTTATCTCCTGATCACATCAGTTCAATACTAATATTTTGATTAGAAGTATCACCCTATGCCCCATGGAGGAACAGGCTTCTCTCTGCTTTCTGTCATCTAAAGCTCTTTGGGGAAGGCTGAATCCAGCATGGTTTAGACTTACCCAACCACCAAGACCTCGTGAGGGATGGATCATCTTTTAAAACTCTGTCATCTGTTTTAAATCCTTTTTATTTATGTAGCCTGAGTGCCTGAAAGGAAGCTGTGAGCTCTTAGCTCTCAAGGGATAGAGCTTTCTCTGGTCTGCTCTGGCCACCTTCCATGTAGGAGAGGACAAGTTGTGAGCTGGACCAAAGTTTTCAACTTGATTTAAAGGATTATCAATATCAGAAATAAGGGTGGTCTCAGGGCTACAGCCATGGTTGCCAATGTTCTTTCTGTTCATCCTGACAACAGACATGTTTCGGCTCCAGTTGCAAAATTATGGCATGGTTTGGATGGGAAATAGAATATCTAGTTCCTGCCAAAGGCAGCAACATCTCCAACCACATCTCCAAGTCCCATCCAGCCTGGCCTTGAAAACTTCCAGGGATGGGGCATCTACCATCTCTCCAGGCAACCTGTGCCAGACCAGAGCTTTCTCCAGGCTCAACACCCCAGACTGTCTCAAATATGTTCTACATCAGAGAGATTCCAGCCTTTGGATCACCTTCATGGCCTCATCTGGGCAACAGGGAGCCAAGGTTTTTGGTTAAACAAACCACTGCATCTTCTTTGGATGCTGAATAACCTGTCACAGATGCTTCATGCACCATTGCATGAAGGTAACCATCAGGTAATCCCCCATTTTCTGCTTTTACAGAGATGGACAAATTAGATACCAACATGAGACACCACTTGCTAAATTTACCAAAACCCAGCCACTGGGTTTGGACCTGTTTCCCCCACTCCAAAAATGAAAATTTAATCTATCAGATCCCATTAAATAAACCACAGAAACTACTCCATACATGAGAGAATTTCAGGGTAAACATTTTCAAGCTATGTTCAGTGACCAACAAGCAGCTTTGTTGTGCAGATGGTGACCACCATCATCATCCTCAGACGATGAGATCTACATTTTTTAAACAGAAACTGATGTTCAGCTGCTGTAGGTAGGTAACATTTACGATGGGAGGGTTTCTAGGTTAAGGAAGCCCCTACAATTTTAAAATATTCATGTACAAAACAGGCTTGTGTGACTGTTGCCCAAAGCAGAGTCAACAAAGGAGTAAAAGCTCCCTTCTTATCCTTCCTTGCCCCATGGCTCCCATCACGTGGCCTCTTGAGAAGTTCTTTCAGCTCAGCTCTCTCCACAAGCCTCATAAAAGGATTTCAAGTGCAATGAGAAAGAATGACTTAAAAATCCAAATAAAGCTCCTTCTTATTTTTTTTAACCGTGTAATTGCAAATAACAAACATATCTGTGGTTTACAGAGGAGGCAACAAATTAAAGGCACAGTCACAAACTAGACCAAAAAAAGACACTTCAGTCATTCAATCCACCACCCTGGGATGGCTGTGGCCCTGTGAGACATTGCTCTGTGTTGTGAAAGACTCAAGAGTCCTGAGCTGAGAGAGTAGAACACGAAGAAGTCCTCTTGGAACCCTTTTTTTTGGTTGTTTTTGTACAAATTGAATCCTCCGGTGCTTCCTGAGCAAACAAGTTTTTTATTTATGAACTGTAAAAAAAATAAAAGGACAAATAAAAGTCTGATCCTCGGCAAAAGGGCTGCATGTGATTCTTCTGCCAGTACCTAGAGATGGCTGCAAAGCAAAAGGCCCCAGTTTGGAAATTCCCTTCTGATAAAGGCTATAGCAGAGATTCACCAGCAGCAGGAGGACCTGACCCTGGAGGCAGCAGCAATCATCTACTCCTTCTGAAGCTCTCACTAGACCCTGCGTCATTAAAAAAATAAATGGCCAGTCTCCTCTATTTTTTTTCATTTTTAATTCATTTAGCTGTGCCCCACAACCAGTGTTCAGAATACACTGGACGCCTATTTCAAGAATTTTGGGGAGCACAAGGACTTCAGGAGAGGTCACTAAACAAGCTGAGGGGGTCTAGGGGCTATGAGTTAAAAAACCCAAAACCTTTGGCTATTTTTTGATACATGGAGTTGGGAATTTTCTATAAAACGTGTAGCCAGCTACAGCCCAACTCATGGAAGCTCGTGGGGAAGAAAAAAGCCCTAAAACCACAAACTATAGAATTGCCGAATTTTTTAGGTTGGAAAAGACCTTTAAGATCATCAAGTCCAACCATTCACCCAGCACTGCCAGGTCCCCACTAAACCACATCCCTCTCACCACATCTCCAGCATGGGCCAGGCCTGGACAACCCTTGTGGGGAAGAAATTGTTCCTCAGCGGCAAGCTAAACCTCCCCTGGCACAACTTGAGGCTGTTCCTTCTCATCCTAACACTTATTGCTGGGGAGAAGAAACCAACCCCCACCTGGTTCCATCCTCCTGAATTTCAGGGAGAGGGAGAAGGTCTCCCCTCAGCCTCTTTTTCTCCAGTTAACTCCCTCCACCAGCTCCCTCAGCAGCTTCTCAAAGCACTGGTGCTTCAGACCCTTTCCCAGTTCCACTGCCCTTCTCTGGACTTCCTTCATCCCCTTGATGTCATTCTGGGAGTAAGTGGCCCAAACCTGAACCCAGGAATTAAGGTGGAGCCTCACCAGTGCTCAGTACAACCTCTACCCTGGTCCTGCTGGCCACTCCAGTGCTGACACAACCCAGAATACTGTTGGCCTTCTTGACCTGGGCACACACTGGCTCATCTCCAGCCACGGGTGACCACCGCTCCCTAGTCCTTTGGGCAGTTCCCAGCCTCTCTGCCCCAGGCTGGATCAGGGCAGGAGGTTGATGTGATCGTAGGGCAGGATGCAGCATTTGGCCTTGGTGAACCTCAGCCCACTGGCCTTGTCCCACTGCTGCAGCCTGGTCAGACCCCTCTGTGCTGCCCACCAACTTGTGGACTCTGCACTGGTTTCCACTACACAGAGAAAGGAAATCTAGAGTGAATTGAAGTAATTCGGTCAGAGGGGACTTTCTCTGAGCTTCCTAAGTAGTTTTTCTCCCTTTGCTGAGGCTTAGCTGGGTGTAAATCTATAGACACCACTCAAAGCACACGGTTTTGTTTCAACCCTCCCATGAAGCCCCTCAGGACTTTCTAACATGACACAAAAGCAGCAGAGAACACCAACTAAATGAGGGTTTGGGGAGTAAATCAAAACCTGTTGGATCTCAGCTGATCTGGGCTGTGCAGTGGCCAGCACAGATGTGACAGCAGTACAATAACATGAATAATTCTTGTTCCCCACTCCCTGCTGGAGGACAGCATTCAGAGTCTAAATTAGGAACATGAAAACGATTAACATGGCCATTAACCTCGGCCCCACCCTGGCTGCAGCACATAAAAGGCTACGTAACAATGACCAAGATAACATTGTGTGTCATAAATATCACACTCGGGAATATGGCAGCCACAGAGCCTGTTTTCTGGCCCAAGAATGCAGCTGGAGTCCCAGTGTGCTGTGCTCACAGCGACTTAGCTTTGGAAGCTGTTACGCTAACAACCCTGGTTTGCTGTAATTTCCTATGAGGGTCTTGAAACTTGTTGGATTCCAAATTAACATGGTGTCAACACACTGCTCCCAGTTCTGTGCTGTGTGGATCAGCAGGCATTTCATGCACTCAGTGGAAATGAATCACAGAATCACAGAACTGTTTAAGGTTGGAAAAGATCTTCAAGAACATCGAGATAAACCATTCCTCCAGGGCAGCCAGGTCCCCACTAACCCCTGTTCCTCACCCCACATCTCCACAACTTTGCAACCCCTCCACACATGGGGACTCCACCACTGCCATGGGCAGCCTGGGCTAGCCCTGGACAACCCTTCTGGGGAAGAAATTGTTCCTCAGGGAAAAGCTAAACCTCCCCTGATGCAGCTTGAGGCTGTTTCCTCTTTCCCTATCAGGAGTTCCTCATCAGGCCTGTTCGCTAGACCATAAATCAGAATCATCCCAGGGGTATAAAGGCTAGCTGTGAGGATGTCAAGCAATTAGATGAGAATTTGCATGTTTGGGATCTGTAACATACACTTCACAGCTAAGGGTACCTAAACCACTTTTGCCCTCCGTGCAAGCCAAGATGACAGATACTGAGGAGCTCATTTCAGCTTTAACTAACTCATCTGTTACATCACAAGTAACTCAGAGATTTGCCATTATGAACATGGACAGCCTCCAGGGCTAGTGTGAAATAACTCACATGCACAGAAACCACCACACCCTCTTGGACAAGAGCTTGGTCCATGGCATTTTTCCCAAAAGCTTTCTAGATAGAGAATTTAAAACACCCAGATTCCAAATTTGAGCCATGAGAAGTGATACCTCCCTTCCAGGAGCCCCGAAAGGTGCAAAACCCACTGATTTTCATGTCCTGTTTTTATAAAGTGATCTTTCATTTCAGTGATCCGTTTCCATTCACCACTTCCAGGAAACGCCAATACCAGCTTTTACCTCTAAATCCTTTTTCACCAATCAGGAGAACCTTCTTCTCTGTGAATCACAGAAGCAGTGAGTGGTTTAGTTTGGGAGGAACCTTAAGAGGTCATCCAGTTCCAACTCCCTGCCATGGACAAAGACACCTCTCACCAGACCAGGTTGCCCAGAGCCTCATCCAGCCTGGCCTTGGACACTTCAAGGGATGATGGAGCATCCACAACTTCCCTGGGCAACTTGTTCCAGTGCTTCAGCACTCTCACAGGGCAGGAATTTCTTCCTGAGATTTCATCTAAATCTCTCCTCTTTTAGCTTGAAACCATTCTCCTTGTCCTGTCAAGAAGATTAAAAGTGTCACTTTTACTCATTACTTAAATTACTAGATTAGTGTCCCAAATAGTTTGTGTTGGAGAAGGGGTTCTCCAGAAGAAACACATCAGCATACTATAAGCTGTTTGCAAAGTGATTTTCCCCAGCCATGTAAACCTGCTAGCTTACAGCTCGGTTTCATCTTTGCTTTCTCCCCAGGAAGAACAATCATTTCCACATCAATCTCCCCTCCTTCCTTCCTTAAGGCCTTTTGTAAGTAATAAAAGATTTAATTTTCTGGGCTGTTTCCCTGAAAGCCATCAAGTTACGTTGTGCTGTAGCTGGTTGCTTGCCAAGGACCCCGCGAGGCTCAGCCTGACAGGAAAAGCAGCCTCCCAAGAAGGTTTTTGCAGGTGAAGCTGAACCCTGGCCATTGCAACGCATACAAATCCCTCCCTCATCAAGCATTTTGAGCCACATTAGTTCTGCCACTTACAGCGCTGAAAGATTCAAGTGGGGGCTGAATCTTCCATTTCACACTTTGTGTCGGGCTGCATTAATTCTTAAGGATCTCCACTGCTTGAGGTGCTACTGCTGTATCTGCCAACACCTGGAGAAGAGGCAGCACATGCCTCCTGAACTCCTCTGCATGTATGATGGGGGTGCCCAGACAAATGCCCAGTGTCATGTGCAGGGCTTTGGTAACACAAACATCTCAGCCAAGGAGCTACCGTCATCCAACAGATCAAATATGAGTTACCTAAGACATCAATTGACACTGCAGGCTCTTCATCGAGCCTAGCAAGGCTTCTGATCTCTCTGCTCCATCTGCCCACTGCTCAGTTTTCACAGAGTGTAAAAGATATGAAGGCTTTGAAGTTTCTCAAATGTGGCTTGAAATGACTTGGTGGTTCAAAAGGTTCCTGGGGGTGGAGGGCTGATACATGTAATCTGTGTCCAGTGTCTGTACATGTAGTCTGTGTCCAGTGTCCAGCTCTCTTGTCTTTAGGAAATCAAGCTTAAGAACATAACATTGACTCATTGTTACATGAAAAATTATGAATGATGTCATCACTGTTACAGTTGTATCTTTACCCAACTAATCTGAGCTTTGTGGCTAATTTTTTGCCCTAAGAACTCTTTGTCCCTACAGAAAACAGCATCTGCCAGTGAACACTGGTGATACATCAGCCCTGATGGATCAAATCAGGGTACACTAACCACAACTGGGCAATCCTTCCTTGTATTCAAAGTTCAAGTTGAGAGGTCTCAGTGATAGCAAAAGGCTCCTACATACTCAAACGAGGATGTGAAGGAGGATTCTTTAATGTCTATATAGCCTCGTGGGGTTTAGAGGCCTTGGAGACACTGCAGATTAATCAAACAGAATAATCATCTTATAGTGAAGTGCTGAGCTGGAATTAAAGAGATTAATGTACGGGTCTCAGCTCTAGAAGATCTCACCCTTGGGGAAGTCATATCAACCCCTGCATCTTGCCTTTCCTTTCACAAAATCTCCTTTGAATTAATGATGGCACAAGCTGACTGAAGGTGCCAGAGGGAAAGACGATTCCAAAGACTTTTGATTATTTTTTTCCTAATACCCGCTATGAGGCACCGCCTTGTTTTATTCATGATCCTTTGAAGAAAGATCTTCCAGTCTTCAGGGAATAAAATAAACAAGGATGTGTGATCTTTGAAATAGCATCACGTGCTTCTCCCAGTGAAGTACAACTCTGAACAAATACTTACCTAGAAATGTAACAACGTGTTTGATGGTGCTTCATTACAGTGTGTTTGTAGACCCAAGGCTTAGGTCAGGCAAAATGCTGAAATTAGTGCAGCCCTTGTTGTCTTAAATCCACACAGATGCAGAGGGACGAGGCAAGAAACACTGTCACATGTGGGTTTGTGTATGCTGTGATTCCCCCCTAGTTGATCCCCAAAGTCTTTGGCTCTTCAGGAGTTAAATCAAGGCTCTTCCTTTTGTTTCTCAAGCTCTCATCATGGGAAACAGAACATTTAATCACCATGATGGACTGCTAATTCAGTTACTTCACACCAGCTCACCTGTAGACCCCCCAAGTGTCCAACATCTGGCATCTGTAAGAGTTTGGTCAAGTCCGCTCTGGAAACATTCCAAACCCACCTGAATTGTTCTTGGTGACCTTCTCTATGTGATCCTCCTGTAGATGGGGGTTTGGACAAGATGATTTCCAGGGGTCCCTTCCAACCCTGACCATTCTGTGATACCCCAATTCCTCTGTAAAACCAAAGATATCTAAGACTTCTTTGAATGTGACTTCTTTGGAGAAGTCAGGCTAGGGACCTCACCACTGCTGAAAACACAAAATTTAGGCCAGATTGTGATGAGAATGGAAAGAAAGGGGAAAGTATTGGGTGGAAGAAGAATTGTAATGTTCCATCACATGCCAAAATGCTTTTATTCATTGTTTTTTTTAATCTAAACCTAAAACTTACATTGAACCCAAATGTGTGCAGTACACTTTAAAGAATCACAGAGTGCTTTATGTTAGAAGGGACCTTAGAGATTGTCTTGTCCAACCTCCCTGTTATGGTCAGGGACAACTCTCAACTGGCCTTGAACACCTCCAGGGACAGGCCATCCACAACCTCACTACACAACCTGTTTCAGAGTCTCTAAAGAGCAAGGGTAGGCTTCTTCCATCACAGAAGGATACCCGTATCACTCAGCCAAGTGACATAAAGAGTTTGCTATGAGAGAGGGGGGGTTGAATCGCTATCTCTGGATGTGTTTCAAATTTTTGTAGATCTGGAGATTAGGGCCATGGTTTAGCGGTGACCTTGGGAGAGTTGGTTTAATGTTTGGACTCAATGATCTTGAAGGTCTTTTCCAACATAAACAATTCCATGATACCACGATATCATTGTTTTGGTGATGACATCTGTGTCATGCATAACCCAAAAGTCATCATGGTCTGACACCAGCAGTAGGTGACAGTCACAACCAACACACTACCAACCACAGCGGCTAAACCCTATTCCCCATGCTCAGCCTGAGATTACACTGGGAGGGCTCAGAAATCCCACAGGATTTCAACCAATCTCCAGTTGCCTTGAAAACATAATTAACTTCAATTGCCCTGATTTTATCTCTATTTTCTCAGGTACTAGGCAATTTGGGAAAGCACTCCCAGTACGTAGCTGTGGGCAGGCACACCACTGCATGCATGCACTTGCCTGCACCCACCAACTTCCCCATGAAGCTGCTTTTCTCAGGGCCTCCTCAGAGAACAAACTTCAGGGAGGAAGCCTAACCTTTTGGAAATTCTCCTGCTGATCCTGCACATTCGCTGGTAAAAAAATTTCTGCTTGTGTTGCACCTT
Organism: Upupa epops; assembly: GCA_013397515.1. Classification (NCBI taxonomy): domain Eukaryota; kingdom Metazoa; phylum Chordata; class Aves; order Bucerotiformes; family Upupidae; genus Upupa; species Upupa epops. The sequence continues at coordinate 352,529 of VZRI01006833.1, forward strand.
GCTGATAGGCTCAGCTCAGCTCTGCTAGGCTCAGCTTGGATCAGCTCAGCTCTGCTAGGTTCAGCTTTCTACTTCCCCCAGTGTTTTCTGACAAATTGGTCTCACAGGGACGCAAACAAAAAAAAAAAAAAGCAGCCTGACCTGTCAGAAAGGAAGAGATTTTTCTTCCTTCTTCACGTAAATATTAATGTTTCCTGAAAAGCAGGACAGGATTCAGAGGAAGAGATGGGGAAACTGAACAGAAAAAATACCAAGGAAAGTCTGACCTGAGCTAAGGACTAACAGACACTCCAGGTGATATCCACAGCTCCATCTGTTTTCCATCGATTCTTCTTGGAAAGGGTCATGAGGCTTTGGAACAGGCTGTCCAGGGAGGGGGCTGAACTGACATCCCTGGAGGTGTTTCAAAGTCACGGAGTCCTGGAGCTTATGGCCATAGTTTAGTGGTGGCTTTGAGACAGTTGGGTTAATGGCTAGACTTGTCTTTCCCAACCTGAACCATTTTGTGATTCTACGATGCTGTGTGAGCATATAACAGAAACTACAGCAAGTAAGTTCCCCCTCTTCCCTCTTGTGCTAAATCTCCACGTGATGAAGCATTGAAAGTATTTTGGGGGAATTTCAAGCAGATAAAAGAGGTCGGTGTCACTTTCACTGCAGCAGCACTTACGGATTCCTACTAAAGCAATCACTGCTGGATCTAGTCAGAGATTACGTATCTATTCCCACCTCTCCCCTTCTGCCCAAAACGAGATTTACTGAAAAAAAGAAAGTCACATGTAGTAAATGGAGGGCCTCAGTGAATCACGGCAGCATGTGACCTGAACCATGATTCTCTCGTACAGGCCAAAAGCAGTAAGACACATCAGGGAGGGCAAACAGGGAAGAGGAACGTCAGCTTTAAGCAAAATTAATGCCTGCAGGGTGCATTCAGCAAGAGTTTGATTCAGAAAAAGACTGGGTGTAGCTGACAGGCTGGAGGATTCAATCCAAAAAACAAGAGTTGCTTCACTCCCCCAAAACTTTCCCATCTTAGTGGAAAATTCAGCTTGTTGCAAAGTCAGATGGAAGTTTCTGAGCCAGCCCAGGCAGGGGGTCACCTATACACCCAGACAAGAACATCCAAACACACTGCCCTGCCAAAACCTCAGTGGTTTTATCATCTGAAGTTCAAACCGAGACCTTCCGACCTGCTGTTCGCACTGTACGCTGAAGAGTTTCCAAGAAACGTCTCTTGGCAGCGGTCCCAAAACTGCAGCTTCCGACCCAATGCTGACAGCGAAGCAGCTGCACGTGCCAGTGGTTCCTCAGCAGGTTTTGAAAGCTGAATTTCCTCCAGAGCCACCCCCATGCCACATCCTCTCCTTCCAGCACTACACAGTGTTTTAGAAGAATGTCCTCAATGTCTTTACACACAGCGGCTGACACAAGCTTAGGGCAAGCCCAGTGGCCCAAGTCTCAGGGAGAAGATGGGCTTGTCCTGGTTCTCACCATAGGTTTTGCACATCACTGGGGACACTTCCCTCTACCCTTCCTGTAAACCTGATGAGATCATGAAAATAATTATGATGGAAAAACCTGAGATAACCCAGTGGTGGCTTGGTGAAACAGTCCTGTCCACTGAGTGAAGAGTCTGCAGAACAAACCTAGTGAGGGGCAGCTGAGGGGGCTAGGGCTGCTTAGTCTGAGGAGAGGTTGAGGGGAAACCCTCCTGCTACATTAAAGGAGGTTGGAGAGAGGTAGGGGTTGGTCTCTCCTCACAAGGAATAAGCAATAGGACATGGGGAAATGGCCTCACGTTGCACCAGGGGAAGCTTAAGTTGGACATTAGGGAAAAACTTCTTCCTGGAAAGGATCACCAGGCCTTGGAACAGACTGCCCAGGGAGGGGGTTGAATCTCCATCCCTGAACATGTTTCAAAGTCATGGAGACCTGGAGCTTAAAGCCACGGTTTAGCGGTGGCCTTGGTATGGTTGGGTAAATGGTTGGCCTCGATGACCTTTTTGAAACTTTTCTAACCTAAACCATTCTATCAGATCAGGTAGTAACCAGCCCATACAATCAGCTCTGCTTACAAAGGGCAGGATTCACAGTCAGCATGGAGCTCTGAGCAACTTGCTCCAGTTGCAGATGTTCCTGCTTACTGTAAATGGGTTTGACTAGTCGAGGTCTAAAGGTCCCTTTCAACTCAAAACAGTCCATGATTCTAAGATTCTCACTGGTACTCTTTGGGAGAGGAGGCAAGTGTCGGCTAGCAGGGCTTCTTTGACTTTCCATATTCCTTCTCCTCCTCCAGTACTGTACCTTTGGAGTTAGTTTTGACTGGAGGCCACCAAGATCCCTCCTCAGAGGTGCCACCAAACTGGGGAACACTGTGAAGTCTATGATCCCAAAGTTCCAATAACACACAGTGAACCCTTCTAGGGTGCAGAACCTTTGAGGTTTCAGATTTAAACTCTGAGGTCTTCTTACCTGCATTCTACAAGTGCCCTGGTCAGTCCACCATGTGCTAAGTTTGAGCTAGAGCAAACGTGTGACATTGTTAAACTGGCTGACAAAAAGGGTACGGCGAATGTGACCAGTGAAAACAAAGCCCAGAAATCCACTGATACAACAAAGTGGGCAGCTTTGTATAGACTTTGTGCATTAGACTTCTCCCCTGTAATCCAAACCTGAATGAGTGGGACCTGTGATGGGACTCAGTAAGTGATGGAGAATGAAACAATTTAAACCCAACCCTAGAAGCATAAAAGGGTGCCCAAGCCATTTCAGCGAACAGCAGCTCATTCACAAGGCCAGTTTTAGAGAGAAAAAACATTCAGAACCAAACATCTTTCCAGTAGCCCATAAAAGCCAAGAAGCTCACAGCATAAGGGATACCTCCAGCATCCCAGCATCCAGCTCTGCATCTTGCCGCACAACTTCAAACAGCAGAGCAAGTCCTATAACCTCAACCCTGGACCTTGTTGGCTTATTCCAAAAGCGTTTTGATGCAGAAGGAAATGCTATTGGACCTTCTGACTGTGACACCACATCTGGTTTCATCGTGCAAGTACAATCACTTTCATGGAAGTTTACAGTAGCTAGTCACATCAGACAGCAACAGCCACAGCAAAGCATCAGCTCATGGCTGCTTCTGTTACCACAGAACCATGGAACAGGTTGAACAGTCCCTCAAAGCTCCTCCAGTCCAGCACCCATGCAGTAAGTAGGGACATCTGCAACTAGAGCAGGTTACTCAGAGACCCAAGGTCCAACCTGACCTGGCAGGGTTCCAGGGATGAGGTTTCTCTCACTATTCCTGGCAATTTGGCCCAGGGTCTCATTAACCTCATAGTGAAGAATTGTTCTCTAGTCTGAATCTCTCTCTTTTAGTATAAAACCCCTTGTCCTGTCACAAAAAGGCTTGATGAAGCGTCTCTCCCCATCTTTCCCATAGCCCCACTTAAGCCCAGAAAGGCCACACTAAGGTCTGACCAGAGCCTCCTCTATGCTGACCACTCCCAACTCTCTCAGCCTGGACCCAGATGATTTCTTGCTTCTCTAAAACGTTTTGCCTTTCTTGTACAGGCAAAAACTGAATAATCAATAGAGTTTAGGCTGTTCATGTTTAGGCAAATCTCTATGTACCTCTGACTTTAGTCTCACTGAACTTAGTCCTTCTCTGTGATCAAAACAGTCAAGCAGACTGTAAAAGATCTTTAGCAAAGCACAACGTGAAATCCGTTCCACACACACAGAGAGATCTGAAACTCATTGCTCTATCACACAAACTCAAAGGGAAGCAATGAGTCACCCAAGAAAAGTTACGATCAACTTCTCTTTGGCACAGAACATTCCCACCAGGTTTGTCAAGAGTTCAAGGAATTTTTATATGGAACCATAAATTGGTTGAGTTTGTGAAGCGCTCACTGTCAGCAAGACCCAATGTGTAAACTTTATGGAAATATCAAACCACAGACATAAATTTCATCCCCAGACTGGGTGAATCTGTAAAAGCCGCAGCAACAAGAGATGCTTTTAAAAATTGGTCTCATTTATAAAAATCAGCTCAATCTGCTGCTCTAGAAACACCATCCTAGTAACAGATCCGTTTGGATTGGAATGAGTCCTTTGAAATCCCAAACAAGAAAACTTACAGTAACATTTTATGGGTTTTTGAAAAGCACTGCTCAAACTTTTCCTCAAGACACACCACAGGAAGAGCTTTGACCAGAGCAACTGCCACAAACCCCCTGCTGGATGTTGTTTATTAATTCATTAATGTCCTGTGTAATGTTTCTTCTTAATTCATGACTTTCCTTTCCTCAAAGACTCTGGGTTTTATTATGCACTAAGGTACTAGCAGAGGTCAATGTACTTCAACCTAAAATGGGTTTGTATAACCAAGATAATAAAAGCCATAAGAAAACCCCCTTCAGTGCAAATAATGATATCCAAACTCTTCAAGCCTCATAATACAAACTAAAAGTTTCACCAGTAAAAATTATTTCAAGGAAATAAAGGGAAACTGGATTCATCAAACTTTGCATCAAAACAAAGGCAACCCCCCCAACCCCTAGTCTATGAAGACCACACTCTTTAGGATCACAGACAGGAATGATGACATGAGGTTTCACCATGAAGACACTGCATGACTCAGAGATGTGAAGCCACAAGAAAACTGTTCAACCAGCACCTCCAAAGGCTGATTCTCTCCCACAAATGCTCCAGTACAACCATCTTCACACTCAAACTCTCATTTCTCTTTCTACTGTACCTTAGTAAGGACGTTCATTCAACGTTCCACCTCCCCGACGCAATGGTCAAAGCCTTTTCTGATTAATATCAAAGCAGGATAACGACAGGCAATCCACAATCAATCCTTATTAAGGCTGATGATTATTCTCGATGCACCCTGTAAGAGAGAATCACTCAATTAAAGGGTTGTGTCGAGCGAGCTGCTTCATGTGCATCAGCCATGTTAAGCTAAGCAGCTTTTTACCATCAGCTGTGCTGCTTCAACTTTAGCATCACAATCATTTAGGTTGGAAAAGACCTTTACGATTATCAAGTCCAAACACACAATTGAGACTGATCCATAATAAGAGAGATTGTCCCAGTCACTAACATAACAGATGTATACAATCACAATCACAGAATGATTTGGGTTAGAAGGGACTTCAGAAATCATCCATTTCCAATCCCCTGCCATGGCCAAGGTCACCTCTTGGCAGACCAGCTTGTCCAGAGCCCCATCCAAGCTAGCCTTGACCACTTGCAGAGATGCAGCAGCCACAGCCTCCCTAATCAACCTCTTCCAACGCCTCAGCACCCTCACGGGGAGGAAAGGAAGAGAACTCTTTTATCAAGTTGGAGGAGAACCAAGTGGATGATTTCTTTGTCAGTTTGTTGGTTATTTCTCAATGATTCATTATATAAAATCAGTTTCACTTTCTGTAGGGCTCCTTCCATTACACTTTTCACAGACACACGATGTAAGAGGAACATTTTTCACAATGAGAACACTAAGCCATTGGAATAATCTCCTCAGTGGAGCCCCCAGCATTGCACACAATTAGGATTTGGTCTTCCAGTATTTAAAGGGGGATACAGGAGACATTTTATTGGGGAGTGGAGTGATAGGAAAAAGGGTGATGGGTTTAAACTGAAAGAGGGTAGTTTAAGCTAGACCTTAGGAAAAACATCTTGAGTGTGAAGATGTTGAGACCCTGGTGCAGCTTGTCCAGAGAGGTGGGAGAAGCCCCATTCCTGGAACCTTCCCAGGTCAGGTTGGACCTTGGGGTTCTGAGCAACCTGCTCTAGTTGCAGATGTCCCTGCTCACTGCAGGAGGGCTGGACTGAATGAGCTTTAAAGGTCACTTCCAACCCAAAAATGTCTGTGATTTGATAAATGGGATAAACAATTTATTTAGTTCAGGTTACTGTAGGAAGGAGATACCTTCTGCACACCCGGGGAAGCAGCAGCAGCGCATCTTCTCCCTCGTGGTGCAGCAATGCTCTGACGCCCACTCCATCACTTTGCCTTCCTCAACAACCCCCTAGGCTTTGCTGCTGGCAAAGTGGATTCTGAATGGGGCTTTGTAGCAGAACAGGCTCCCTCTAATTACCCCTGAGCCTGACAACATCCAAATGGAGGAACAGGAACACGTCAGGGACTCAACATGAGAGTGTGTGAAGACAAGCCCCATCTCCTTTCTCTGCTCACACCACAGGTCCCAAGTACACAGGGACACGCTCCTGACTGACTCATTCCCAGTAAGGCTCTGGCATCACAGCCTCACAGCAACCGAGGGTGTTTCACACACAAATGAGTTCTCCTTTCAAACGAGGTTGGAAAAGCGACATTGGGACTGTGAGGCACAGCAGTGCGATTGAAAGCAGCAGTCCTGTCTGCAGAGCCTTGTTAGAAGTAATTTATATGCAAGTAAAACAAATCTTCCCCCGGCTTCCCCACGAAAATGCCCGATTCCACGCTGATTTCCACACCTCACCATCTCATTGACTTCAGAGCAACCACCAGGCTGTGGCCTCCCAGTGATAGCAACTAATCGCATTACAGCGCTCCTCAAAAAACCCATCAGCCAAGATCCCCCTGGCCAAATCTCAGCCAGTGGTGACACTTAAAAATTGGGGGTGAAGGGGGAAAAGTCTGATGATGCTGATGAGCAAAATAAACATCCTTGGCAAGGGGTTCTTTGGAACAAAACCTTCCCTCAGCCTAATTAAATCCAGACCTAAAAGCAATTCTGATCCAGGGGGACTAAGGCATTTGGTTGGGAAGAGCAAGGGGTGAATTATCTCCTAACTCAAGCCCTAACCTTTTCTCACTGTTTAAATTCTTCCATCTCCTAAGAGTTTGGCATTTCTTCATAATGAAGAGCATCTCCAGCCTGCAGGATCATCTGCCTTTGCTCCCCAAGGCATTGGGGCAGGTGCTTCCTCTAACTAGGTTCTTCAGCAACACTACATGCTTCTCCCTGTACAGACAACGGTGTCACTGCTGACCCTGCTCCTGGCTTTAATCACAACTCTTATTTACACTGGGGTGCAGGCTGATCAATGTTTAATGGCCCAGTAACCACCAGAGGCTTCAGTTCCAGCCCATTTGAAAGCCTGACCAAACACAATAATTATCATCATCCTTTACACATCTGTCTGCTGCTTCCCCAGATTGCTGCAGGATGGGAAGAGATACAGATGCTGCCAATTCAGATACGAAAAGGGGAGTTACATATAGAACCATAGAATTGTTCACATTTGATAAGATCATCAAGATCATGAAGTCTGCACATTAACCCAACCGTTTCAAGGCTACAGCTAAACCCTAAGGTCCCTAATGTCCAGATCTCTATGATTTTCAAACACATCCAGGGATGGCAATTCAACCCGCCCCCCGGGCAGCCTGTTCCAAGGCCCGACAATGCTTCCCAGGAGCAAGTTCTTCCTCATGTCTAACCTAAACTTCCCCTGGTTGAAACCTGAGACCATTTCTCCTTGTCTTATTGCTTGTTACTTGAGGTAAGAGACCACCACCTCTCTCCAATCTCCTTTCAGGTATTTGTAGACAGCAAAAAGGTCTCCCCTCAGCTTCCTTTTCTTCAGCCACTCCTCACCAGGTTTATTCTCCAAACCCTATACCAGCCTTGCTGACACATTACTCCTTTGTGGAGGAAGTTGAGAGAATTATCACTTAGCTGCAGTCTGGGTCACAGAGGAAAAGCTGCTGCAGGCCTCATGAAGGGCTGAGGTTATGAGCTGGAACAGAGGAGGTTCCACACAAATATCAAAAGGAACTTCTTCACAGTGAGAGTAACGGAGCACTGGAACAGGCTGCCCAGGGGGGTTGTGGATTCTCCTTCTCTGGAGACATTCAAGACCTGCCTGGATCTGTTCGTGTGTGACTTGGTCTAGGTGGTCCTGCTGCAGCAGGGGGATTGGACTGGATGATCTTTCAAGGTCCCTTCTGATCCCTAATGATTCTATGAGACCAGAAATTCTGAAGTTTTAATAAAAACCAGTAATTACAGAAGCAGGATTGATACTTCAGCACAACTCACATAGGGCACAGGCTTGCTAAGCAGCTGAACAATTCACACACACCTACCTAGGCGAGTGCTGACTTCTTCTGTCAGAGGAACCGGTGCACAGGGGGAGAAAAACAATTCTTTGGGCAGATAAACCACATCCTCAGATCTCAAATGAAAGATATATTCCCCCTCAATTACAGCTGTGGGTCCATTACTCAGTACTTCCTCTCTGTGCAAGTCTGGCTTATCTTCCAGACCCTCAGATCTCCCAGATGATAATTTAAATGGGTCGTTCTGGCACATTAAAGCCAAGTCCTTGTGTTTTTATTATGCTATTACAGGTCGCTGGATGAGCTTCCCTAAAGCCCTGCTGCTACTGCTAAATCACAGCCCAATTATGGTTTGGTAAACTTACAACAAGAGATAAACACAGAGGGAGAAGCCCTGAGGACTTCACAAGGAAGATCTCACCTGTGATGTGAGGCTGTGCTACGGCACCATCCAGCTATTCCACTGATGGGCTCCAGGAGCCAGCCCTGCTCTATGGTTTTCTAAACCATAATCAAGGTTTTGTTTATTTTCAGCCAGCAAAGCAGCCCCAATATCAAGGCCTGGGACTGGTGAGATCTTCTGATAGAGTCAAGGCCAACCAACACCACCAACCAACTGTCAACACCAAGACTTAGCTCACAGGAGGATTTGGGGGTGTTGGCAGATGATAAGCTTAATATGAGCCAGCAATGTGTGAGGGCAGCCCAGAATTGGCTGTGTCATGGTCTGTGTCAAAGGAAGTGTCACCAGCAGGTAGAGGAAGGAGATTCACCTGCTCTGCTCTGCTTTTGTGAGACCTCATCTGGAGTCCTGCTGCCAGTTCTGGAGCCCCCAGTACAAGCAGGATATGGGACTGTTGGAGCAAGTCCAGATGAGGCCACAGGGATGATCAGACAGCTGGAGCCTCTCTGTTGTGGGGACAGGCTGAGGGAGTAGGGGCTCTTCGGCCTGGAGAAGAGAAGGCTCCAGGGGTACCTTATAGCAGCTTCCAGGACCTGAAGAGGCCACAGAAAAGCTGGAGAGGGACTCTTTACTAGGACTCTAGTGATAGGACAAGGGGGAAGGTTTCAAGGTAAAAGAAGGGAGATTCAGATTGAAAATTAGTATGAAATTCCTCCCTGTGAGGGTGCTGAGGCATGGGAACAGGTTACCCAGTGAGGCTGTGGCTGTTCCATCCCTGGAAGTGTTCAAGGCCAAGCTGGATGGGGCTCTGGGCAATCTGGTCTGGTGAGAGGTGTCCCTACCCATGGCACTGTGTTGGAAATAGATGACCTCTGAGGTCACTTCCAACCTAAACCAGTTTGTAATTCTGTGATGGAAAAGACCCACTTCCCAGTATGATCTATTCAAACTCAAGTATTCTCTAACTCCAATCCAGGATTATGAAAACAGAGGCTTGAAGACATGTGGAGTCCCAAAGCAAGGCTCACAGAAGGGCTGCCCTGCCCTGTCCCCTGTCATCCCCTCCATAGGACATTTGTGTCCTGCATGATCGCAAGACTCTTGTGGAGGATGTGTTTTAAACTCTCACAGTGCTGCCAAGAACCCATCACATTAGAGAACAGCGTGAGTTCTTAACAATCCAACCCAAGGGCAACTGCCAACGTTGCTCCACTGCCTTTTTGGGTGAAATCAGACAAAGACAAATGATGAAAGCAAAGATCTACTAAATTACACCCTAAACACTTCCCATCCCCAAAACAATTTTGTTTGCTTTGGGTTTTCCTGAGAGCTGGGAGCACTGGCTGTGATTTGTGGGAGGTAGGTTGGTGCTGCTAATGCAAAGGGCTGGGTTTGTTTTGTTTTTTCTCCCGCCTCTTTACCAGCTACAGAAAAGCACTAATACTGCCACTTTGAAATAGCTTGGCTCCATGTTCCCAGATGGTAGCAAAGATTAACATTAGTTATTTGTTTATTTAGGCTTTAGTCACTTTTAAGAATTAAAAGAGAGAAAGAAAGAAAGAGAGAAAGAAATTGACTTGAATTAGGACACTCCTCCCCACTCCATCTCTTTCTTTTCTGCAACACCTTAAGATGCAGCAGGGAAGGAGCATTTTGCAGAGATTAATAAAATTATGGTTAGAATAAAAATAAAAAAGATGTATTTACCCAATAAGGAGACTGAAAAGAAGAAGAATGGTAAGAGTCATGGAAGTTTGCTCTGAGGAGACAGCTGGGCAGGGGAAAGGAGGAAGCAAGCAAAAGCAAACATGCAATAAAGAGGTCAGAAAAGAATGGTGGTCATTTGTCCAGCATCCAAGAGAGGAGATGTGACCGTACTGTGCTGTCTGCTTCAAAATCCACCTGCATTTACACACACAGTGGCGGCCCTACAGAGGGCTCAGCCTACCCCTCTAATTAACTGAGGGCCTCTACCTCCCCCTCTCACAGTCTCAGAATGGTTGAGGTCAGAAGGAGCCTCTGGAGAACATCTGTTCCAACACCCCTGTTTCTATGGGGCCACCAGGAGCTGGTTACCCAGGATCACATCCAGACAGATTTTGAGTATCTCCAACAACCTCACCTTCACAGTCAAAACATTGTTCCTGATGTTCAGAGGGACCCTCCTGTGTTTCAGTTTGTGTCCATCATCTCTGGTCCTGTCACTGGGCACCACTGGGAAGAGCCTGGCTTTGTCCTCTTTGCACCTTACCCTGCCTCCAGGTACTTAAAGACATTGAAGAGACCCACCCTGAGCCTTCACTTCTCCAGGCTGAGCAGTCCCAGAACGCCCAGACTTTTCTCAGAGCAGAGATGTTCCAGTATCCTCACTGGACTCTTTACACTCTGTTAATGTCTTTCTTGGACTTGAGAGCACAGAAATTGACACTATTCCAGGTGTGGCCTCTCCAGTGCTAAGCAGAGGAGAATGGTCATCTCCCTCGATTTGCTGGCAATGTCTTCTTGTCTGACACAGCCCAGGACAGCACAGACCTGCAAGGACATGTTGCTGGATTACGAACAACCTTGTGTCTAACAGGACCCCACATCATTCTCCGACAAGGTGGTTTACAGCTAGGTGACTCCAGCAGAGTCTAGTGTCTGGAACTGTTCTGCCCAGGGGCCAAACTCTGCACTTCTTCTGGCTGAACTTTCATGAGGTTCCTGTTGTCCTGTTTTCTCCAGCTTGTTGGGGTACTCATTGATGAGCTGCTGGAACATCAGTCGCTCTTCTCAGCTCAAGACTGGTTTGGTGTTACCAGCAAACTTGATGAGGGTGCGCTCAGCCCCATTAGCCATATCTTTAATTAAGTTGTTAACCAGGGCTGGACACAGCATTGGGCCCTGGGCTACACCACTGGTACTGGCTTTGTGCCACTGGTCACCGCCCTCTGGGCCAGATCATTTAGACAGATTTCAACCCTCCTCACTGCTCACCCAGTCCATACACCAACAGCTTCCCTACAAGGATCTAATAGGAAAGTGGGTCTCAGTTCTCACTGAAGTTTAGGTGAACTGCTCTGCCCTCATCTACCAGGCCAGTCACTTCATCATAGAAGTTTCTCAAGCTGGCCAGGCGAACTTCCCCTTGGTGAACCCATGCTTGTCACTCCTGATGACTTGATCAACCATCAGGTGTTTTCCAGGATAAAAAATGTTCTATCTTATACTTGCACTTACAGTCTGTCTTCAAAAAGCTGGATAATCTCCCATTTATCTGCTCAGAGTTCCCAAAGGACAGTGAGGGTTACAGCGACACACATTGCAGGGAAACACCTCATGCAAGAAAGAAAAATCTGATCTCATTCAGGCAACCTCCTCTCCAGAGAGTTTAGTTTTAATGAACAAGTAGAAAAGCCATGAAAGCACCAGCCGTGCAGATGACAAATTAACATCATTTTTCTCCAGGAGTGGAGTCCATCCTTACTGCAAGAAATGGCCATTTACTTCCAGCACAAACAGACAACTACTCAGGGACAGAGAAGCCAGAGGCAAAATGAACTCTTGGAGCTCAGCATATCCCAGGAGATCAGATACAACCCAGCCTGTTCCTTTCCTGCACTGCACACTAAGACCAGAAATCCAATGGTGTCTTTAATTGTTTCCATCACCACAATAATTAGCTTAATTTTTAGCTGCTTGATTTTGGCACAGACTCTTTCAGAAGTCAAATCAACAATTAAATGCAAGAATTAAGTGAAAGAAGCTGCTGACAAGGTTTGGTGTATGCCCCTCTTCCCTTAAGTAGGATGGAGGATGAAGTGCTCTGCTTCAGGCTCCTAAGAGAGGCAGCAAGGGTAGTAAGTACCCTCAGAGATCCAAAAAGACTTTTTCTTAATAGAAACCATCTAGAATTTGTCAATGAAAAAAGATAAATCCTGCAAGAACACTGAGTTGGAGCCCTGGCTTCAGCTCCCACTGAGGCTCAACAGTTCACACATACCAGGGACAGCAGCCGCCTCAGCCCATGGGCTTCTTTGTCCTTCTCTGTGATGACATTGTAATGCTAAGCAGGAAACACAGAACCACAGAATTACTTAGGCTGGAAAAGACCTTCAAGATCACTGTGTTCAACCATGAACCCAACTGTCCAAAGGCCGCCGCTAAACCATTGCACTAAGATCCAGACCTACATAACTTTGAAATATGTCCAAGGATGACAGTTCAACCCCCTCCCTGTTCCAAGGCTTGATGTCTTTTTCAAATGTAAGTCACTACACCAGAGAGAAGGAAGCATGGGGCTTAAAGGTCTCACCTAGGAGGGAGGTTCTGGTCACGGTCCTCTTCCTCAGGACTTTTGACATGTTTTCTGTTAGATATTCATGGGAGCTGAGAAACCCTCAAACATTCACAATGTACACACTACTAAGAAGGACCAGGCCACAGTGACTTTTATGATCCATCAGCAAGTATTGAGCTTCTTTGCATGGATGCTGGGGTTGAGTGGCAAGGAGGAATGCAGCACTTGGGCTACCAACAACCAGACAGTGCTGCAGGTTTCTTATCAATGACCAGAAGAACAAGAACCTAAAACCTAGACCATAAGCATCTTAGAGAGCTTCCAATAAGCCCAGGTTCCTGGGATCACATTTCTAATCTTAATTTCTTATTCTTTTTAAGAATACAGGTCTTAAAAAACTGTCACTGTCAATAGCTAAAAGCTGTATGACAGTCACATTCAGATCCAAAGTTCGCGGAATGGTTTAGATTGGAAAAGACCTTCAAGATCCAGTCCAATCATTAACCCAGCTGTCCCAAGGCCACTGCTAAGCCATGGCCCTAAGCTCCAGATCTCCATGACTTAGAAACATGTTCAGGGATGGTGACTCAACCCTCTCCCTAGGCAGCCTCTTCTTCATTCCTGAATTCATAAGGTCAAGCAGATGCAACGTTAAGTCCAGTTTCCTTATTTTCGAGACCAAGTATAATTATCTTTCAACATCACAGCCTCAAGACAACCCTGGGGCAGTGACTTGTCAAAGAGCTTGATGACAGAGGCAACAACAAAAGCCCCTCTCACTGCAGATCTCATGCCTTGCAAACTAACTGCCTTCCCACCCAGAACTAAAGGTTACAATTACAGTGACAGTGAGTCAAGCCGGAAAAGAAAAGGGGAAAACAAAATGGGAAAAAGTTTTAATGAAAACACACAGGCGATTTGGAGGCAGAGAAGGGGCCCGTTTTTGTGCTGCACCTTGTTTGCTCATGCTTTTGTCTCAGTTGCCAAACACAAATTAAATACTTCAGTCAAAAACTTTGCTCATCTGGTACCTTTAATACTTAGTCACTAGACACTGAACATCTGTTTTGCTTTGAGGCTTTCAGCAGTGACTCAGTGTTATCGGCTCTGTTGGACTGCTGAAGATTAATATTCCTGAGGTTGTTGGGACTTTTTTTTTACTCCTCCTCCTACCCTAGCAACAGGGCTGCTAGCTTTCAGAAGGAGGAATCAGACCAGATAGGAGGAAGAAATTGTTCATGTTGAGTGTGGTGAGGCCCTGGACCAGGTTGCCCAGAGAGGTGGGAGAAGCCTCATTCCTGGTCCCATCCCAGGTCAGGCTGGACCTTGGGGCTCTGTGCAACCTCCTCTGGTTGCAGACATCCCTGCTCACCGCAGGGGGTTGAACTGGATGAGTTTTGAAGGCCTTTCCAACCAAACCAGTCTGTGATTGTGTTCTGCTGTTCCATGATGTTACTCTGCTGGTGGAAGAACCTCTCCTGCATACTGCTGCTGTTGAAAATGCTTCACTCCATGTGTTAAACCCCACTGCTCCTTGCCATACAATGCTTAAAAACTTACAAGGATTGACAAGGTGACTTGATGAACCCATGTAAGACAAATACAAATATCCCCAGGCAGAAACACTCCATGCTGAAGACTGCAGATTGTTCTGGGGGAAAATGTCACATACTGGAGTGGGTCTGACGTAATTGCCTAGACCTGCTGCTCTTGGAGGTGCTGAGTTAAAGTGATTGCAGACATGGTCTGTCAAGCTCATTCATGGTCTCGGGCGGTAGCTAAACACACACTTTTAAGATTTTACTGAAGGAAAAAGTCCTCAGTAAAACGGAAGAGCTCTGTGGATTCACTTGATGTTCAAGGAAAATACTGTCTTGCTGAATGAGCCACAGGATCTTAGGGTGGGAGGGGAAATGCCTGCTAAGGATCTGTTTGTCTGGGATACTACACAGATAATTTTCCTTGCAGCTGGACAAGACAATATTCATGTTCAGGTTCTTCTTTCACGATGCTATTGTTATTCCTGAAGCCTTTTCTCCAGGTGTGTTGTGGCTTTGTGTGTGCCCAGCATCTACCATGTTAATGGGATGCTGGTGCCTTAGATCAGCGAGTTAATTGGGTCCCTTGGTGCTGGGATATTTCCTACTGCATCCTCTCTCAAAAGCTCTGCGTCTACCTTGGGTACTTGGCTGCCGCTGAAGATACATGATGCTGAACTCCTTGTCCTGCCTGAAGCCATCAGAGGTTAAATCACAGAAAAACCTCTGGGAGTGCTCTCAGGCTCAGGGATATGCTCACAGGACTGCAGGAGTCGTTTAATTGTGGCATGTTTATCACATTCACTGCAAACCCAGCAGGAGATGGATCATGCATTGATCCCAGAGAACTGCGGGGCTCTAATACAGATCTCAGCCGGCTTGCTTCCAGCTGAGGATGAATGCTCTGGGACCAGTGCTTCCTCTTCCACTTGTGTAGACCTTTAATCATTTTGTAATACCATTTTGTGGGGTGATTCATAGAATCAGTGACAGTTTTGAGTTGAATAGACTTTCAAAGCTCATCCAGTCCAACCTCGTGCAGCGAGCAGGGACATCTGTGGCTAGAGCAGGCTGCTCAGACCCCAGGATCCAACCTGATCTGAGATAGTTCCAGGGTGGGGCTTCTCCCACCTCCCTGGGCAACCTGAACCAGGGACTCACCACCTTCAGCACCAAAAATTTCTTCTATCTCATCTGAATCTCCCTCTTCTAATTTCAAAAGATCACCCTTTGTTCTGTCAGAGCAGCCCTTGCTGAAAAGTCCCCCCTCATCTTCCTTACACCCCCTCTTTAAGCATTGAACAGCCACACTAAGCTCTCCAGGCTGAACCTCCAAAATTCTCCCATCCTGGCCTCAGAGCAGCAGGTTCCACCCCCAGAGTGGCATTTCTGGGGCCCTACCAACTCCAAAAATGACAGTGCTACCAGGACAGAACCATCAACTCCAGAATGACAAAATGCACAGCTCAGAAACCACACAGTTCCCACCCCAAAGCTCTTACACTGTTAACACAGACCGGGACACGCAAGCACTGCCATGTCAGTCTCAAAGGTTCAAACTGGCTGTTCCCTGCTCATCCTTGTGCAGGCAGAGAAGCAGAAGAACTGGTTTGTAAAAAGAAAAGGAAAGAAAAGGCAGATTACTTTGATAACGTGTCTAATTAATAAAGCATAAACTCGACAGGCTGGTTCAGTCTGTGTGTCCCATCTGCTCTGACTTCAGCCGGGATGGCTCCCATCTGCACAAGCGCCACTTTCCATACAGATATTCAGGCTTGCTGACAAGTAGAAGATGAGCTTTCAGCACCCGGGTGCTCACACTCTTCTATGGCCTCACCACACATCCTTGCCTTCTGTGTGCCCAGAGAAGGGCAGTGGAGGGCTTGGAGGGCAAGTCTTATGAGGAGTGGCAGAGAGAAATGAGTATGTTTAGTATGCAGAAAAGGAGATTGAAGGAAGATCTTACAGCTCTTTACAACTACCTTAAAGGAGGTTGTAGAGAGGTGGGGCTTGGTCTCTTCTCCCAAGTCACTAGTGATAGGGCAAGAGGAAATGGCCTGAAGTTGTGTCAGGGAGGTTTAGATTGGACACTCAGAAAAATTTCTTCAGTGACAGAGTGGTCAGGGATTGGACAGACTGCTTGAGGAGGTGGTGGAGTTGCCATCCCTTGGGGTGTTCAAAAAACACTTATCTAACACTGAAGCCTTAACATTGGAGCAGATGTCACTTTTTATTCTTCAGCCCTTACTGACTTTGCAATCAACTTGCATGGCATTTGATGGTCTAAGTGCTGGTTTATAAAGGTTTATTTTATAGAATCATACAATGGTTTGGTTTGGAAGGGACTTTCAGGATCATCTAGATCCAACCCCCTGTCAAGGGCAGAGACACCTGCAACTAGAGCAGGGTGCTCAGAGCCCCAAGGTCCAACCTGACCTGGAATGGGTCCAGCAATGAGGAATCCACAGCCACACTGGGCAGCCTGGGCAAGGAACTCACCACCCTCTGTACTGAACATTTCTTCCTTCTCGCTCATCTGTAGCTTATCTTCTCCAGAAGCCCCTCAACAGTCCCAGCCTGGCTTCGCAGCTGCAGGTTCCACCCTCAGAGCCGCATTTCTGTGGCCTCCTCTGGCCCTGCTCCACCAGCAAAAGGTCTCTTCTGTGCTGAGAAGCCCAGAGCTGGATCCAGCCCTGAAGAAAGAGTGTCAGAAGGGCACAATCCTGTCCTTGACCTGTTGCCCATACTTTGATTTCTGGAGTGATTAGGCTCCCAGTTAGAGTATCAACACTAGATGTTCAGGTTCAGAAAAGGTCTTGATCTCTGTATATTACTGGTCCTCCTTCTGGGAACAATAAGCAGAGAAGACACATACCATAAAGCCCCAACATTCACAGATTCCACAGTGCTAAACAGTGGAGAACTTCTGTTTGTCAATCATGGTTGCTACACTGAGGTTCATCATCCATTACAATGTCAAAGAACAGCAACGCGTCAATGGCGAAATCCTATGGTACAGATTGTATCTCCAGCCTTGTCAATGCAGATGATGCATGTGGGTGGCTGGGACTTTGTCCAACAAGGTCAACCAAGGCAGAGCCTTGGTTGACAATTCATGTAAATTATGTAAAATCCAGTTGTTTCCTTCCAGAATCAGGCAGTAAGTTGCTGGGAGCTTCCTGGAAGCTGTTCATACAAGGAACTGGGTACTGAGGAATGGAGCTAACTCAGGTACATTCATAAAAAAGACAGAAGAGAAGTTTACCTGGAAGTTGCTGACTACGCTGAGATGGTTTAGGGGAGGGTGGTGGGCAGGGGAGATCATGGCAGATCCAAAATGCAGATTCCAAAGCCAGAGCTTTGGAATTAGCATTGAAACAAGTTTCCAAGGTAGTCTGTTTCTTTAAATTCAGTTGTATTAGATCATCTTGTCCCCTGGAGTATGTTGTTTCCTAATGTTTTGCCCAGGCCCAATTGCAAATGTCAAAAGCAATGGTTGGGTTCATTGGCTTTGGGGGGTTTGTTTCTTTTTTAACTACCTTGAGTCCCCATGGAGCCAGTCAAGGATGAGAAATTTCAGCTCTGCTCTGCCTTTCACATTACACCCGTGATTATTGTTGTGGCCTGCTGACAGCATCTCCTGTCACAGTGGCTCTGCTAAAGAAACAGTTGGCCTTCACACGGAGTCAGAAACATTCAGGCTCTGTGCTCACACGCGGATGGAATTAAGAAGAGCGTGTATGGAACAGCATCCCTCGGAGAAAGCTGCTCCTACCACTGTCAGAACAGGGTGCAGTGAACAGCCCTTCCCATGAAATACAGCTCTCAAAACAGTCTTAATCCTTTCACTTTTCCATCCGCTCATCTACTTCATGAAGAAAAACCTTCACCACATGAAAGAGGTTTTTAGCTGCATGTGATGGTTTGGATAAGGACAGTCTTATTCCACCTGCGTGTGAGAACTGAGCAAAGGAAGGTTAGTACAAGAACGAATGCTGAGGTTAGTTTGACTCCTCTCCCTAGACACAAGGGTACTGAGGTACATCTTGGATGTAGCTCTGGATCACTGTAAGTGGAAATTAGCACTACAAGCTGGAAACATCTGGGTAGAGATAGTTAAACAAGATTGTACTGTCAGGTCGCATCTGGTTTCCACATTTTCATTTCAGTCTTCCAAGAGGCAAGAGCCAGGCACCAGTCAGAGCTGCTGGTAGAAGTTCTGCAGGGGCTACTTGGGGTCCTCAGAGCTGCATGATCATGCAGGCCACTGCCACCAGGTGAAAGGTCCCTTCTGCCTCACCTTCCCACCCCAGGCATTCCCAAAGTTGCTTGTTCCAGGTTCTGTCAGCCACAAGGGGCCAACTCGCCTTGCTGAGCTGCCAGAATGTCAGGCAGGACAGGGTGCTGTGCCGGGAAGCCTGGCTCTATGCCAAGGTAAGCAAGCGGAGCCGACTCAGCCCAATGTCAGATGTGGTCCAGCATGTGCAGAAAGCTTTGAGAGAAAAGGAAAACAAACACTCCAAACCAACTCCACCTCCACCTCAGATCAGCTCACCTCCACCATATAACAGCTCCTTGCTCTTCATACCTCCATTCCCTTTTGACATTGGGAAACAGCCCTCCCCACTCAACCATGTATCACAGAACAGACTAGCAGGTTGGAAGGGAACTCAAGAATCATCTGGTCCAACCTTTCTTGGTCAAAGCACCACCCAGACAAGATACCCCAGCAACCCACAGAGCCCAACTAAGTGATGAGCCCCAAACTATACCTAAGTTTGATGAGACAAGGCTTGATCCCCAACTGTTAAGCAGTAAGTGGGAACATTAAACTTGGAAGCACCAAACCCCTACTCCCTGAGGGAATCTGGTGTGACACCCCAGACACACTCCAGTCCCTCTCTGGGCAAAGAATCTGTGAGCAAGGCACTGACAGACAGGAGGAGGATGGCGAGTGAAGTTAATGGAGGCTCACAGGAGACAGGAATATTAAAGAGCTTCAATTCTGAAGCCAGGAAAGACTTAACAGAGGCATCTCTGCGCCTGAAGCTGCTGAGAAACATCCCTGCCCAGAGGAAAGAAAAACAACAAGTGGAAGAATTAAGTGGGCAAGCGCTTGACATAAGTGTGATTTTGTCAACGGAGACAATTTATGGAACAGGTTCATAAAAGGATTGATTGAGGGAGAAAGGGCCGTGTGGGGACTGCCAAGACTCCCTGCTTCCAAGCACCTCACTCTTTCAACCCTTGGCTGTGGAGATGGAGGGGCAGGATCCAAGAACAGCTCACAGCAGGGAGATGGAAACGGATGAAAATGGCTTCTCCGTGTCTCCTTCCTCCTCCTGCACTGCAGGATGGATCTACAGCAAGATGCTGATTGAGACTGAAAGAGGGGAGATTCCAATCGAAAATGGAGCAGAAATTCCTCACTATGAGGTACTGGAACAGGCTGCCCAGAGAAGCTGTGGATGCCCCATCCCTAGCAGTGTTCAAGGCCAGGTTGGATGGGGCTTTGACCAACATGCTTTAGTAGAAGGTGCCCCTACCCATAGCAGGGGGTTGGACTAGATAAACTTTAAGGTCTCTTCCAACCTAACCCACTCTGTGGTCCTGTTTCAGCATGACCCAGAACTACTGTTCTCAGCAGTCCTTGCCTGCTTGCCATGAGCTACACAGAGGGTGAGGTGGACCTCCTGGATCACTCACACTAGGGTTTGCTTCCACAACCACAGCCATGCATACACGCACATTATACTGTTCCAGCCTTGGGGAATCATAGTTTTCAGGTTAGAAAAAACCTTTAAGATCACTGAGTCCAACCATTGACCCAGCTGTCCCAAGGCCACCGCTAAACCATGGCCATGAGCTCCAGATCAACTTTGAAACATGTCCAGGGAAGGCAATTCAATCTCCTCCATAGGTAGCCTGTTGAAAGGCCTGATGACCTTTTCCGTGCAGAAAGGACCAAGTGTGTAAGATCATATGTGAGAGGAAGAGCTGCAAAGCCTTGGAGCTACCCTACACAAAGTCAAGTGCTGACTGAAGCCAAACTTCCAAGGTGCCCCTCAACAGCAGCCATCCCAAAGCTTGATGCAGTCTTAGCTCTCCAAAACCCCTTTAAAAAGTGAATAAACCCAGTGACTGAACTTTGATTTCCCCCAGATAAGAGGCTGCAGCACCTCTGAAGGACTGCACATAAGGAAAGTCCTGCTGCTCAGCAAAGCTTTGAACACCCACCTTTAGAAGAAACCATTATTACTCGCCACTTCTTCATCACTGCCATACAGAAACTCACAATGAAGAGTCAGCTCAGCCTCTGCTCTGGTCTCCAACCCCATGAGATCTCTCTTCCCTAGGTGGGAAGCAGGGCAGGCCCTTGGCTCCTGGGAAGAGGCTGCTGACAGCACTACTCTAAAGAGATCTTGGGAGAAAACATGTCCTTTGCCTCAAATACAGTACCGCAGACACACCGGAATCCTACTGGGCCCAGCCCACTGTCAGCTGGACCTAGACCTGGACCCCAGGGGCAAACTGCTGTTAGTCCTCTGGATCAAGGACAGAAGAGAAAAAGCATCTTGTGCTGCCACAGCTTGAAGCCCCATTGCCCTTGCCCAGGAGGCTTTGCCATGCTGCAGCTTCTCTCTGTTGGAGACACTGGCACAGGAAGACAGAGGCAGGAACAATTCAGGTTGCAAGGGGGATAAGTAATGAAAAGAGACTTTTTAACCTTCTGATGGTGCCCAACCGCTCTCCAAATACAAATATTTCCAAGTAATCCATCCAAGCGCAGCTGAGCAAGTGTTGAGCAACTGCAAAGTTCTTGGCTTCTAAAGAACAGTCATGATCTTGCAGCAACTTCAAAAACCCCATTGAGTAGGTCAATTCTCGGGCTTGGATGCTGAAGAGCTTAGCTTTCCTATCATTGTTGTGGCTGCCCAGGAGCTCTGGCTGAAGTTTCCAACAGGCTGTCATCAGACCAGCACGGTGGCTCATCTCTGAAGTACTTTTTCCCCCTGAGGACTTTCCACCTGTCCCAGGCACTTGTGCACAGACTTCCTCGTTCTCCAGCCACTACTCAAATAAGCAGAGAGGGACTGGACAAGCTGGAGAGGTGGGTCCATGTGAACGTCATGAGGTTCAACAAGGCCAAGTGCAAGGTCCTGCACCTGGTTCAGGACAACTCTCCGTACCAGCATATCCTGGGGATGAAGGGTTGGGGAGCAGTCCACGAGGGAATTAAGAGCGCTGGTGGATGAAAAGCTGGATAGAAGCTGGCAACATGCACTCACAGACCAGAAGTCCCCTGTGTCCTGGGCTGTGTGTCCAGCAGGACAGGGAGGGGATCTTGCCCCTCTGCTCCATTCTGGTGGGAAACCCCCTGCAGGGCTGGGTCCAGTTCTGGGCTCCTCAGCTCAGCAGAGACCTGGAACCAGTAGAACAGGACCAGAGGAGGCCTCAGAAATGCTGCTTTAAGGGTAGAAGCTGCTGCTGTGAGACCAGGCTGGGAGAGTTGGGGGGTTCATCTGGAAAATTCATTTACCATCAGGATGGTGAGACCCTGTCCTATGCTGCCTAGAGAGGTGGAAGAAGCTGCACACCTGGAACCATCTCAGGTCAGGTTGGACCTCTGAACACTGAGTAACATGCTCTAGTTTCAGATGTCCCTGCTCACTGCAGGGAGGTAGACTGGATGAGCTCTGAAGGTCCCTTTTAACCCAAATCTCATTCTGCTTGCATGATTTTAAGTTCTGATTAGCAGAAACAACATGTGCGGATGGTTAACCAGCTTCTTTCATGTTCACAATAAACAAGAGCCAGGAATCTCCTACCAGCTGATGGGCCTGTATCTGTCAGCCAAAGGACCAAAGGAGCCAAAAGATCCTCTTCTGCAAGACACGAGAGTTCTCAAAACACCCCGGATACACAGGAATGGAGACCAGACTGCACTTAGCAAGATCAGGTCCAACCAAGAAGTCCAACCAACACTCACTTAAGGCTCCAGCAACCACACTGACCTCTCCACAGGGCAGAGACAGCCTGTAGGGGACACAGAAGTTTTGGAAAGAGGGAAAGAGCTCACAGAGAATGATGTCTGGACTGCAAAACTTCCATGGAAACACTCCTGCCCTTCCTAAAAGAGCATGCCTGCTCTTCAGCCTGCTGTCATCTCCCTCTAGCCTCTTCCTGGAGAAGCACCAGTGTTGGGCAATGGGGCAGCATCAGATGCTCCATGCCACGCTGCTCACTCAGCTGTATGAGAGAGAAAACAAGGACACTCCTCAGGTTCCTCTTTTCTCGCTGCAAACAGGCTGAGATCCAGCTGAGGGTCTGTCCTCTTTGAGCAGCATGCTGCATTTCACAAGATGAATTTCTACACAAAGAGGGCAACATATGGGAAGTTACATAAACCCCAACACCGCCCCCCTACCCCCCCCGAATATGGTGCATCCTAGAAAAAATAGAAAACTCCTTCTGCAAAGGCACTGGGCTTGGCTTAACAAAGCCCATGGAAGGCAAAGAGCAAATCCTCCATCTCACGGGGCATAAGACACAAGGAGCAATATTACTGTTCAGCTGTTGTCAAAAGACCTCCTTGGTGGATCAAGAGATTCACCACCACAGTGAACTTCCAGCAGCAGCAGCTTTTTTACATTGGTGTCAATGAGAATTCCCTTGCAGCCCTGACTGTGGGACATGATATCCCACAGGGACTCTCTCAACAGTAACTGAGGAGGATGGAGACACTTTGGTGACCCTCAAAGCCACCTCAACATGCTGGTGGAGCCAAGGTGGAGAACAGTCTGTCCTGGTTTCAGCTGGTACAGAACAAATTATTCCATAGAGCTACTGGATTTGTCAGACACTCTGGAGACTCAGCTCAGGATGGGACAGAAGAGCTGCCCTTCCTCCACACACCAGAGGAGACCAGCAAGGAGACGCTCTTTTGAGACTGGGTTGCATGGACAGAGAAGGCTGCAAGGTGCCCATCCCACACCTCCTTGGATTTGGGTTGGAACAGACCTTCAAAGCTCATCCAGTCCAACCCCCTGAAGTGAGCAGGGACATCTGCAACTAGAGCAGGTTGCTCAGAGCCCCAGGTTCCAACCTGACCTGGAATGGGTCCAGGGATGGGGATTCTCCCACCTCTCTGGGCAAACTGTGCCAGGGTCCCACCACTCTCAGCATCAAAAAATGTCCTCCTTAGAAGAAATTTACAATGATGCAGCCCCAAGGAAAATGCCAATGGTCTGCTCCAGATGATACTCTGCTTTCAAGACCCTCAGATCCCAAGAAAGGACTGAAATCCACCCATTAAGCAACAAGATGCAGAAGGTAGTCCTTTCAAAGGGTTAAAATTACGGAAAAAAAATAGAGATCCACAAATTATGCTGTTGGAGGCCACCTGCCAGTAGAAAAGATTTTGAAGGACCGAGTGAAGTGTCTAAAACCAAGTTGCTGCCATTTAGTCGAGCACAGACTCCCCCCGGCATTCCCACCCAGAAGGATGATGCAAATTCAACATAGCGACAGGGATTAAAAACATCATCTGTCTGTAGCCAAATAGGTTTAATGTCTCCTCAGGAGAAAATCTTGAGGATTATCCCTGCGTTCCAATTTATTATTCATTTCTAATTCATCTCCGTTCATCTCTAATTCACCATTCAGGCCCAGCATGGATGGAATTAGGGTCTTCTAGGAGATAGACATGAAGTCTAACCTAGCCCCAATGTTAACAGAGGCTGAGAAAGCCCCAAGAAGGCGGCCTTGGGATGCTGGTGGCTGAAATGCTGGTCAGGAGTCATTAACATGTGCTCACAGCACAGAAGCTGCCCATATCCTGAACTGTGTCCCCAGCAGGGTGGGCAGCAGGTCAGGGATCTGGACAAGGGGTGATGGATTTAAATTAAAGAGAGGGATTCAGATGAGACAGAAGGTCTCACCATCCTGCGGGTGGTGAGACACTGGCCCAAGATGTCCAGAGAGGTGAGAGAAGCCCCATCCCTGGAACCATCCCAGAGCAGCCTGGATCTTTCAGGTAGTTGTACACAGCAAGAAGGTCTCCCCTCAGCCTCCTTTTCCTCAAACTAACCAGCCCCAGCTCCCTTGGCTGCTCCTCACAAAGCTTGTTCTCCAGACCCTTCACCAGCTTCACTGCCCTTCTCTGGACCTGCTCCAGCCCCTTCTTTATTGAGTTGCCCAAAACTGATGCAGTAGCTGAGGTGTGGCTTTATCAATGCCCAGTACAGCAGGCAATCATCTTCCTACTTCTGGATAGAAGCAGGAGTATTTCTGATCCAAGCCAAGACATCATGGGCCTTCTTGGCCACCTGACCACTCTTGGTTCACCTTTAGCCAATGATCAGGCAACACCCTCAGGTCTCTTTCTGTGGAGCAGCCATCCAGACACTCTCCCCAAGCCTGTAACACTACACTGAGTTGTTGTGACCCAACTGCAGGTCCCAGCACTTGGCCTGGCTGAAGCTCATACACATGACCTCAACCCACCAATCCAGCCTGTCCAGATCTCTCTTTAGTGCCTCTCTACCCTGAAGCACATCAGTCCACCCCATTCACACAGGACGGGCAATCTATGATCGCTACTCTTCCAAACAAAGTTGAAGATGAACTCATGAACACACCAGAGCACACAATGACAACAACAGTTACAGAAGACAACTCCTGGACATGGAGGACAACCGAGGATGGTTGGGTACCCCAGCTCCTTGGAGAAGAGCCCTGTGGCAATGTCTCACCTTCAGCAGTTAAACCAGAATCATCTGCTGCTCTCTGCAGTGCTGGCAGGGTGGAGACCAAAGCCTGTGGTTGATCAGAACTTTGGGGTGATACGGGAAGGGAGAATGTTCTAGGAGGGGTCACTTCAACCAGTGATCCAGTGTTGATTGATTCATTGCTTGTACTTGAATCTGAGTTTCCTGTCCCAGATTACTTAACTCAGAATCACAAACCAACAAGCTCAAACATGCTGAGCTTTTGCTTTAAGGCTGGGCTGCTGCCACGGCCTCTCACGCACTTTGATCCATCCAGCCCTAAGTCTCAGACAGGTCCTAAGCCCCCAGCCTGACCATAGTGGTCCCACCCATCAGTCAAAGCCAGGTGTCCAGACACTGGGGAACCCCTTACACTGTATCTCCTTGGATTTCCAAACCACGTCTCCCATTCCCACCACCTCCAGAGCTCAGACCTGCTGGACACCCATTCAGGAATATTCAGCTTTGGCACTCACAGTGGAAATAAGGAACCTACCAGCAGCAGCAAGTCCCAGGTAAATACTGAGGAAGCTGGGAAGGATTCCTGCACCTCCTCTCCTCCAAACATGCAGGGGAAGATTTGGGGGAGGGCAGCGGTTTCACCACTTTCTCTTCACTACACAAAGGAAGGCAGAACAGAGATGTCTTCCCGGAAGGATCAGAAAATAGCTGCAGTCCAAGGTAGGCAGTGGGGCAGGATGTGGAAGTCCTCACTGTGGCAATAAAAAGGTCTGATGTAGTTAGCTGTTGCTCCAGGAATACACCAACATGCCAGCCCAGCTCAGAAGCAGCTTTTCACATCAGCATGGTGGGAACATTTCTGTTTATTTGTTCCTCAGCGTCAGCCAAGAAGGAAGGAGGTGGTGGCAGCCTGTTCCTCCTCACCATGGAAGACATCGGCTCCCTGAGGCAGCAGAAGGCTTCACATCAGTGACACCTACGTCTCCTGCGTGCTCCAACCAATCTGGGACATTTGGTCTCAAGGACAAGGTTTAAATTTGCTCTGGAGGAGGGATGGCATGACCTGACTCATGTGGCAGAGGTGGAGGTTGTGCTCTTCTCTGCTTTTCTGAAGCTAGAAGAGAACAGTCTTGTTTTCCATCCCAGGTCCAAATTAGTGCTAATTATTCCATACAACATAGAGTTGCTTCAACAGGAAGGAATTAGGACAACAAATTATTCTGGAATAAGGAGGACTCATTGCCTAGGCAAAAGCTCTGTTTGCTCATGGAATAAAATGGGTGTTTTCTTACACATATACTGGAGAAGCTGTACCCACTCCCAAAACATTCCTGACCTCTTGCCTCTTACGACAGCGACCACGACTTCCCACACCACCGACATGCTCGAATCCAGCCCACATGTGGTTGTTCTTCCACCACCAAACCTGCAGCTGCCACAGCCCAACCACTGCAGAATCACAGACTGGTTTGGATTGGAAGGGACCTCAGAGATCACCCAGTTCCAACCCCTTGCCATGGGCAGGGACACCTCTCCAGACCAGGCTGCCCAGAACCCCATCCAACCTGCCCTTGAACACCTCCACTGCCTCCTCCCCATGCAAATGCAGCAGCACCCAACCCCGAGGGTGGCCCCTGCCTTTCTGAACCACAGAGCACCTGACGCTGCAAAAAAAACCCCACGTGGGGCAGACATGAGAAACAGAACAGGGCTGTCACAAGGACTTCCAGGACCATGCTGTGGGTGTAGAGATGAAATTTAAGGTCTCCTGAAGATGTTAACAAGAGGTAAGTAAGTCTGAATGATCCAGCTCTGGGCTCATGGCTGGTCAAATTTAGGTGCTGGTGCTGACGTCTGCCAAGCCCAAGATACATTTTATACAAGCTTTGGCCAGACACTGTGGCTTAGGGAGTTGTGTCAGAGAAAAGGGGTTTCCAGTGTTTTTTTCTGAGTTTAAAGTCACCCTACCCACTTAGAAAAGCTAGAGATAACAGGAAGAACAGGATCAGGCCAGCAATATCCTGGACCAGCTGCTCCCCAGGAAGATGCAAGAAATCACTCTGGACAGTTCAGAATCTCTCACTTATCAGTAAATCTCTGCCTAAGCTCTTCAGATAGTGATTAAGCTCAATGGTTCATACCCCACATATTAAATATTAATCCTCCCTAACCGTGGCTACCGATGTTCCAGTTATCCGATTGGGATAACCACACCCAGCAGTCCATAACCACACAAAGGCCAAAACCCGACCCTATTTCACCATCCAGCCTAAGGGGAGCTGCTCATGTTCTCCTGAGCAAACCAGCTGGATCTGAGCAGCAGCAGGAGGGAAAGAGTTAAGAGCAGGGAGATGAATCAGCTCTGTGCTATAACCAGGGACATTTCCTACCTCTTCTCACCAGTGTTTCTTCCTGTCCGCAGCTCCAAGATGCTCATAGACCTGGTTGTGTTCGAGTGATTTCCACCGTGACAGGAAAACCGAGGTATTTGGTTTATTTTAATATTTATGAATGAGACCAGAAAGTGGCCATAAGGGCTGATCTCGTCCAGCAACACCACAAATGAAGTGGTTTCTCTATCTCCTACCTTGACCCTGTAGGCGCTCAGCTCCACCTGAAATGACCCCACAATAGCCCAACTGCACCTTGGCAAGGCCTTCCCAACATGGTTACAGCAGACCCAAGGGGTTGAGAGGGTGTAACCTGCTCAATAGGGATCTGCTGTCCTGCCACCGACACCAAGGGCTAGAGGAGAGAACAGATGTAGGTTGGCAGCAGGAGGAGCTGGAGGGAGAGGGAATTTAAACTGTTCCTCTTCCACAGGGATGTTGATGTTGGAACAGGACCAGTATCACAGATCAGCACAGAGTGTCAAGAATGGGAGAGTGGCAGTTTAGGACAGCAGAGCCCTGTTTCTCCTATTAGCTGGAAAACAACACAGCCACTGCACCAACAACAGTGCCCCTGGAAATGGGAAACTGCTGTTTTCAGCACCTCCCAGTATCCCCCCACTGCTTTAACAAACTGATTTTATAAAGATCGCAGAACCACAAATTGGTTTGGGTTGAAACGGACCTCAGAGATCATTTAGTTCCAACCCCCTGCCATGGGCAAGGATACCTCTCACCAGATCAGGCCGTCTAGAGCCCCATCCAACCTGCCCTTGCAGGGAAGGTCCTGTTCTGCACCACCAAGCTGCTCCTCTCACCTCGCCACGGCAATAATGGTGTGAGTTTGCATCTGATCCTTGACAGAGAGAGACATAAATCCACCCTGCCAACCCAGCAGCTCCCTCCCACCCTTGCTGCAGCAAAAGGCATTAAAATAATGAAGACAAAGTTCTGTTTGGGCCGTGGTTTGATCTGACCACAGCCCTTTCCATCCTTGTACAGGAGCGGAAAAAAATCCCAGAATGTTTCCAAGGCATCCCCCGTGCTCCCAGCAAGCTACAGACAGACAGAGCAGGAATGACTAATTTCTTTTAGCAGAGAGCCTCCTTCAAACCAGCAAAGTAAATTCCTGAGGCTCTTGGTGAGGACCTGGCTGCTCCTTGCGAAACTTCCCAGCTGGAACCTCTCCTCAAAAAGCCAGCAAACATTGGTTCTCCCTCCTCCAACAAAGCAAGGGCCAGGATTCCTCTCACGACAGTATTTGGATTTTTACTGTCAGTCCACATTTAGCAGGAGGAAAAAAAATAAAACAACCTCCCTTCCTTCCTGTCACATTTTCCACCCTTGATGACATCCAAGATCAGAAATAAGCAAGTGCTGCCTGAAGAGGGAGGATGCAGTTACCCAAGTGTGGGACAGTCCAGAGTGTGGCAGAGCCATGTGCTTCCATGTGGGATGTGTGGGGACACTGGTGAGGAGGGGATGCCACCCCTGGACCTGGTGACAAGGAGGGGACACAGCCCTTAGCTCTGGAAATGAGGAGGATGGACACAACCCTTGGACAAGGTGACGGGGAGGGGAGACATAGCACTTGATCCTGGTGACAACAGGATACAGCCCTTAGACCTGGTGGCAAGGGTGGAGGAACACAGCTTTTGGACCTGATAATACAGACAAGAGACAAACACTTTGAAATTCATGATGATGAGGAGGGACATAGCCCTCTAAGGGGACACAGCTGTCACACCTGATGATAAGGAGGGGGGACAGCTCTCAAATTCCATGGTGAGGAGGGGCTATAGTTCTCAGACCTGACTTTGAATAGGGGACACAGACCTTGGTCTTGATGACAAGGAGGGAAGACACCGGCTTTGGACCTCATGATGAGGAGTGGGGAGACAGCTTTGGTCCTGATGAGGAGTCAGGTATCCCCTGAGCATCTCCCACAGGGACAGCTCAGGGTAGGATCCACATCACGAGTCTCAAACCCCTCACAAAACACAGCCCGTGGTCCCCAGCCTGGGCCAAGAGTCCAGGCAGCTGCCACAGCCGAGGATTTCTCACTCAGGGGGGTCCCAGCACTGGACCACCAGTGTCCCAGCACCGGGATGGTGACGCCGATCCCATCTGTGGGGTGTCCCAGCCCTGACCCCACACCTGTAGAGCACCTGAACTTCCCTGCGTGGGCCTGCAGCGGCCAGGGGAAGCTCCACTGCTGACCCACCACTCATTTTCACTTTATAATTCCAAAAACACAATAAAGCTGTTGGGATCGGGATGGACTAGACAGGACTGGACTGGATCGGAACTGACCGGACCGAATCGAACCGAACCGAACCGGAGCACAGAGCCCGGGCAGGGCCCCACGCCGCGGACACGTGTGGGTGCGGTCCGGTCCCCTTTATCACTCACCTGGTCCTCAGAATCCGCTCCTCGTCCCTCGCTGCCTCTCGCCGCCGCCTCCCCAACAGCTCCACCGGTGCGAGGCCGCGACCATGGACCGGGCAGGGACGGGGGGGTGGAGAGGGGTTGAGGGGTGAAGGGGAGAGGAAGAGAAGGAAGGGGGAGGAAGGGGCAGGAGGGGGCAGGGCAGGGCAGG
>VZRI01006833.1:382678-410025 GCA_013397515.1 Upupa epops
CGGACATGCTCGGCGGGCAATCAACGTCCGGAGTGGGCGGGATACGCGGCGCGGTCGAGCGGCGGCGGGTGCCGGTGGGTTTCTGCTGGAGCAGGGGGAAAAGGGGAGCGACCACCGCCGGGTAATGTGGAGGGGCCCGGGGGTGTGTGGGAGGGATCCGTTTATCTACTGATAGCGGGCGGGGGGTGGGGGGGGAATCCACCGGCTCCACTCGAGCCTGAAACGACGCAGGCCTGGGCAGGGGAAGCGGAACCGGGAGCGGAACTGTAAATCCAGGGCTTCTCCCGAGCCTGTTCTTCGTTTAGGATTTACCTCACCACCACTTCCTCGCCCCGGCCGGTGTGAGCCGATGGGAAATACTCCTACAGGAATACCCAGAGGCCTGTATAAAAGCCCGAACTCCTATGGAGAAGCCGTAAATCCTATGGAAAACCCCAAATTCCTATGGAACAGACTCCTGTGGAGGTGTTCAAACTCGTGTAGAAAAGTTGTACGTCCTATAGAGAAGCTCCGAATCTTACAGAAAGTTCCAGGATCTTATAGAAAAGCCAAAACTCCTACAGAAGTGCCGTAATTCCTATGGAAACAGCCAAACTTCTGTAGAAAGCCCCTAACTTTTATGGAGAACCAAAACCCTTATGGAAATGTCAAAAAACCGTATAGGAAAGCCCAAAATCCTATGGAAAACCCCAGGTTCTCCTGCTATGGAGAAGCCCGAACTCCTGTGAAAAAAGCTAAACTCCTATAAACAGCTCAAATTCCTATGGAAAATCCCAGGATCCTATAGGAAAGCCCAGGCTGCCATGGAAAAGCCAAGTTTTTCCCTTTCATCTCTCTAGTGGCAGTTGCTGAGTCAGGATGGGCTTTGCTGAGGACAAAGTCTACGACTACATCTTGAAAAACCTCAAGGACTTCAAGCACATCCGGGTGGCCTCGCTGGCTGATTCCCTGAGCTGCCTGACAGATGCAGACAGAGTAATTCCCTCCTCCCCCACAATGGCCTCCTCCCTGACATGGAGCTTGGGCCTCACCTCAAACCCAGAATCCCTCCTAGATCTGCTGTGCTGGTTTTTTTTTAGGATGAGCTTCACTCACGGGAGGAGGCACGGGGCAGCCACGCAACTGTCTATAGGTTTTACCAGCACCTGCGGTGCCGGCAGGGCTGGGTGGTGGATCTCATCGAAGCGTTGCGCCACAACAACGCTGGGCACCTGGCTGATGAGCTGCAGCATGTCTACAACTCCTGGGGAACCCGTATGTAGCATCATTGTCATCCTTTGGTGGAGATGGTGTCCTGAACCATGTCTTCTGGTGCTGGTGTTTCTCCCTGCTGTGGTGTCCTGTTGGTCTGGAGTGACTGTGATTGTTCTCGGGGTACTTGGGTTGGTGGTGGGTTGGGTTTCTCACCTGGAGGGGAAAAGGAAGCGTAGATGAAGGGTGCTGTGGGCTTGGCCAATGTGGTGACAGAACAGGGGCATTGTATTAGCCCCCACAATCATTCTCTTGTGCCTTGGCTTTT
This sequence comes from Upupa epops, assembly GCA_013397515.1. Lineage (NCBI taxonomy): Eukaryota > Metazoa > Chordata > Aves > Bucerotiformes > Upupidae > Upupa > Upupa epops. The sequence continues at coordinate 384,198 of VZRI01006833.1, forward strand.
TTCCCAGTGTCCTTCTCATGAACTATTTTGGTCTCTCCAGATACCACAGTTCCCACTGCTGCTCCCTTCCCTCCTGTGGGCCATGGCAACCGTCCCACTGTCTCTTCCACTGGTGTCCAGACACCATCGTTGGGGCTGAGTACTGCTCCAGGCACCCTATCAGATAAGCAGCCATGCCAAGACCTACCAGCAAGTGACCATCCACCTCTCTTGAGCACTGCTGACACCACCGTGAGCACAGACCTGGATTTCAGGGCCCCTGTGCAGGAAGCGGTGAGCAGAATGTGTGTTCAGTGGTTTCTTTGGTAGCAGAACAGTAGGTTGTGAATTGTGAGAAGCTGAGCTTGTTGAGAATCTGCCAGCAGCTTCTTACTACTGTCCCTGCTTGCTGTGTCTGGTATCCTATAGCCTATGTGTGGCTCTATAGCTGCTCCCTCTCCTGTTTTCCTGCTATGGATGGGAGTGGGGGTTCTGGGCTCCCCGATGCCATGCACGTATTCTACTAGCTGAGTGCTGGGTGCTGCGGAAACACCCCTCATCTCCATCACTCTGTTGGGTAATGGGATTGGAGTTTGGGGCACTGCAGTGGTCCTAGACCCCCTCACCATGCTTTAACTCAGCTCCTTTCCTTCCAGCTCCCCAAACCCCTCCTGCAGCAAGAGAGTCCCCAGCCACCTCCACCTGTGAGTAAGGTCCAGGATGGAGCAAGTGATGGGCATGGGGCAGAAAGGAACATCTCACAATCCATGGAGCCCACGCAGGTGACACCAGAGACTGTTGAGGCAGCCAGCAGGGCTGAGCGAGGCCGGGACTGGCTGAGCCTTCATCAGCACCCAGTGTGTGTAGACAATGGCTGTTTTGGAAACTCCAACCACCTGCAACGCGGAGCACCAGGCTTGACTATGTACAGGGCCCTCCCAAGGAAGGATGTGGATGCTGCTTGCAGGAAGGAACCTGAAGAGAACTTGTACATCTCTGTTGAGTCAGCCCCAAGGCTGGAAGAAGCCACTTGTTGCAGGGAGTTGCAGCCCCCAGACTCAGAGCAAACAAACCGGGCTGAGCCCAGCTCCCAGCAGGTGGATGTAGAGCAGAAGCAAGTCAGGATGCAAGAGGATGGAAGAAGTGGAGGTGGGTTTCCATGGAGGTGTGGCTGGATGCTCATCCTACCTAATGGTGAGGATGGAGAATTGGCAGAGAAGGTGCTGGTGTCCACACAGACCCTCACAAAGAACTGCTGAGACTGATGATATAGGACAGCCCAAAAAAGGTTGCAACTGCCATCACGTCCCACATGCACTCATGGGGGGTATGGAGGACACCTCTGCTGTTGTCACCCATCTCCAGGGCCACAGCGATGTTCTCCAGGAAGGGAACAAAGTTGGGTTGTGCAGAAGTCCAGCCTGGCTGCGTGACTGGGGACTCTAGTGATAGGACAAGGGGGAAGGTTTCAAGCTAAACGGAGAGATTTAGATTGCTCCTTGTGAGGGTCTAACTAGAGTTCCACAAAGCCTTTGACACAGTCTCACACAGAATTCTCCTAGAAAAGCTAGCAGCCCATGACTTGGATGGGTGCACCCTCTGCTGGGTTAAAAACTAGCTGGATGACCAGGCAGAGAGTGGTTATAAATGGTGCCCCATCCAGTTGGTGTCCAGTGAACAGTGGTCCCCCCCAGGGATCAGTGCTGGCCCCAGTTCTGCTCAACATCTTTTCTGATGACCTGTATGAGGGGATCAAATCTCCCTTTAGTAAATTCACAGATGACCCCAAGTTGGCCAGAGTGTCAATCTGCTGGAGGGGAAGAAGATGCTGCAGAGAGATCTGGACAGGCTGGGTCAATGGGCAGAGGCCAACGGGATGAGGTTTAACAAGGCCAAGTCCATGGTCTTTTATTTTAGCCACAATAACCCCCAGCAGAGCTACAGACTGGGGGATGAGTGGCTGGAGAGCAGCCTGGCAGAGAAGGACCAGGGAGTACTGATTGACAACTGGCTGAATGTGAGCCCATGTGGCATGAAAGGCCAATCACATCCTGGCTTGTATCAGGAACAGTGTGGCTAGCAGGACTAGGGACATCATTCTCCCCCTGTACCGGGCTCTGATGAGGCCTCCCCTTGAGTACTGAGGGCAGTTCTGGGCCTCTCACTTCAAGAAAAAGATTGAGGTACTGGAGTGGGTCCAGAGGAGTGATGGGGATGGTGAAGAAACTAGAGGGACAGTCTGATGAGGGAGAGGAGGCTGAGGGAGTTGGGGTTGTTTAGCCTGGAGAAAAGGAGACTCAGGGAACCTTATCACTCTCTATAGCCACCTGAAATGAAGCTGTAGGCTGTTGGAAGTCAAGCTCTTCTCCCAGGCAACTAGTGACAGAATGAGAGGGCAGGGCCTGAAACTGCACCAGGATGTTAGGAAGCCCTTCCTCACAGAAAGGGTGATCAGACACTGGAATGGACTGCCCAGGGAGGTGGTGGAGTTGCTGTCCCTGGAGGTGCTTAAGAAAAGAATAGATGTGGCACTTAGCACCATGGGCTGGTTAACGTGGTGATGTCAGGTTGTAGGATGGGCCTGATGATCTTAGAAGTCTTTTCCAGCCTCAATAATTCTGTGATTCTGATTCTGTGCTGAGGCACTGGAACAGGTTGCCCAGGGACGTTGTGGCTGCTTCATCGCTGGAATTGTTCAAGGCCAGGTTGGATGGGGCTTGGGACAACCTGGTCTGGTGAGAAGTGTCCCTGCCCATGCCAGGGAGTTGGAACTAAATGATCTTTGATGACCCATCCAACGTAAACCATTCTATGGTTTCCTCACAAGGAATGGAAGAGGGCTGCTGGTTTGGCTGGTTCCATCTGGTTGACCTGCATATACCAGAATTGCTGGGGTGCCATAGCAGAGCCAAAGCTGCACCTGTTGGTGCTGGGTCCCCTCCCTATCCAACCTCCTCAGCTCTGGGACTATACTGCTGCAGCATTCTTGAGAGAGGCCAAACTCTTTTAATTCTCCTGATTAACATAATGTGGGTTGTTTGCTCCACAACAGACACTCGGATGAAAACAACCACCCTGGTTGCTCCCCCCATGCCCAGAGACACTTCCTCATCCTGTGATGCCTCCCTGAAGCCTCCTGTGCAAGAGGAAAAGCTGCCTGCAGTGGACATGACCAGCAGCACCTGCAGTGTGCCAGTGGAGGAGAAAGTAAGTGACTTCCTGTTGCCACTTGCATTTCATTCAGGTCCTTATGAACTCCCTCTGGCTGGAGATGTTCTGCTTGTAGTGTAGGTTTGGGGACTGGTGGAGTGTTTATTTGGGGCTTCTCTCCCCATCTGGATGCTCTATTTTGGAGCTCTCCTTGACTTGGCAGTTGGTCTCCTGCTTTCAGGTACCTCTTTCCTCTTCTCTCCTCGCTGCTAGTTTCCTCCTCTCTCCTCTCCTAAATACCAAAGGCTCTCCCAGAGTCCCAACACCTTCCTGCCCTACTGACTTTCCCAGCTGCTGTGACCAGATGTTGTTTTTGGATGGAGATGTGGTGGCTGAGGGCTGAAGTGGGCTTGTTGCTTAATGTGAATGCCCAACGCCAGGCCAAGTGGCTGCTCCTTGTAGCACCCAGCACCTCTTGTTGTCTCCCAAAGGTGCTCCCCGCCTTGGTGGACCCTGACCCACCTGTTGTAGAAAGCTCTGAAGGTACAACTGGAAGGGCACCATCCTGGATGAGGTGCGCCACAAGCATCTGGGTATCTTGCAACGACATGGAGAATATGGAGTTCAGCAAGCCAGGTGTCCTCTCCAACAAGAGTCCAGAGGAGGCCAGCAGATGCCTCAGTTCTCAGAGGCCCTGTGACCCCTATCCTGGGGTGTCCAGCAGCATCACCCTCAGCAGTGACCCACTCATGATAAGCACAGATTCAGGAGAAGCCCTCCCTAGAGTCTCGTCAGAATGCCCAGCTCCAGTGACTTGTGAAGATCCCAGGAAAGACGAGGCCACTGGAACAAGCAGAAACTCCCATCCACCTTTGAGCTGGGACAGCACTACCTTGGGCACCCATGAAGTCCACATGGATTATTACCACAGCAGCGGCCTCCAAGATGGAGCCGATCACCTTGGAGACATTTCAGCTCTTGACTCAAGCACCATGACCAGCTCACCTCGGGCCACAGTGGCATCAAGGGACAGCAGTGGATCATCCCTGCCTTACATCCTTCCAGCCATCGCCCTCCTCTCCATGGCATTCCTGTTCTTCACTCGGAGGCAGAAATAGTGTTGGAGTGGATGGGCTGCTTCACTCAGAATGGGCAATTCCTCTTGATATCAAGAAGTTGGCCAACGCTTTTGAAGCCTGAAGAGCAGCAAAGGGTGGGGATAGTAGAGGCATTACTGAATCTTCTTCTGGAATGTTTTGCTGGAAGAGGCCTTGGTTGTGTGATGCTGTTGGGTTTGAGTCTGTCCCCTCCCCATTTCCCAACCATATTGACTGTAGCCTTCTCCTTTTGCACCCACAAAGACCGTCTTGCTCAGGGATTGGTCAGGAATCAAAGGAAGTCATCATGGCAATTATCCCTATCTTCCAGGAGGTCCCAGGGAAGTGTGGCCCTCCTGGAAGGAAAGACCCTCCTCACCCCTGGGCCGCCCAGGTAGGGCAGCAAAGCAGAGGTTTTGCAGACGTTTTGGAGGCTATTGCAGAGGTTTTGGAGACTATTTTGTTGGCTTTGTTCATCTTGACGGGAAGACATGCCCGAGGTTCTGCACAGCAGCCTCTGCCAAGCACCTCATGTGAATTTGCCTTATTGGTTTGGAGGATCTCAAGGGCTAGGGATCACTTCATGCAGCATGGATGCCCTGGAGATGAAGTTGAGGGTCAGGAAAGAGCCACATCTAAGTGACTTCTTTGAGAACCAACCTCATTTCTCCCTCCAGCCAGGGATAATGGGATTATACTGTAAGAGGAATATTTCATGCAACACCAGCATTAAGCAGACTTGGTCCCACACAGGACTGTTGGGTGTTTTTGATCTTTAGGGTAGACTTTCTGAGCCCGGTTTGGAGGCTGGGTGCAGTTCTTGCTTATCCTGATACCTAGTGAGATCAGAAGGGCCATACCCAGACCAAACCAGTCTGTGATTCCATAATCCTGAAGGTCCCATTTACAGTCTGTAATTTCTGTGCAGTCTGTAATGTGCCTCTGTCTGCAGGGCTGTGACCTCACTGGCATCACAGACATGGTGGGATGTTTCCTGTGCCTGAAGGGTTGGAATGAAAGGTTACCAGCTCTTTAGGAGTAGCAGGCAGGGGAGACAAGGAAAGGGTGTTGCCCTCGAGTCCATGGAACTCCATCTGAGGATGCATGAGGTCACTATTGAGAGCTTATAAATCAGGGTGAAAGGAAGGGCAAGAGAGATTATGGTGGAGCTCTACAGGCCACCTAACCAGGAAGACCAAGTGGATGAGGCTCTTTTATAGAGGCCAGTGGCATCATGTTCACAAGCCGTGCTCCTCATGGGACCGACACCTGTTGGAGCACACCGACATCTGTTGGAAAGATAGTGCAGCATGACTTAAGCAATCCAAGAGATTCCTGGAGTGCATCGATGATAACGTCTTCCTCCAAGTGTTAGAGGAGCCAATGAAGAGAGGTGTTATGCTCGACTTTGACTTCACCAACAAGGAGAGGCTGTCAGGGAATGTGAAACTCAAAGGAAGCCTTGGCTGCAGTGACCATGAGATGGTGGAGTTCACGATCCTTAGGGCAGCCAGGAAGGTACACAAATTTGCTGCCTCAGACTTCAGCAGAGTGGGCTGTGGTCACTTGAGGAACCTCCTCAGTAGAGTGCAATTGGATAGAATTGTGGAGGGAAAATCACCTCCTCCAAGTTCAAGAGCACTGCATCCCGACAGAAAGAAAGTCAGGCGGAAGTGCCAGGAGGCTTCTGTGGATGAGCATGGAACTCCTGGACAAGCTTACACACAGAAGGGGTGGAAGTGAGGACAGGTGGCCTGGGAGGAATATAGAGGAACTGTCCGGGCAGCCAGGGATCAGGTTAGAGAAACCAAAACCCACATGAAATATAATCTGGCCAGGGACATCAAGGGCAACAAAAAACCGCTTCCATAGGCATATTAGGTGAAAAAATAAAAATCAGGGGAAATGTGGGACCACTGTGTAAGGAAACAGATGACCTGATTAGCCAGGATATGGAGACGGCTGAGGTGCTCAGCGATTTTTTTTGCCTCAGTTTTCACCAGAAAGCTCTCAAACCACAACATCCGCAGAACTTAAAGGCTGGGACTGGGAGAAAAACAACCCACCCATAGTAGGAGCAGATCAGGTTTGTGATTATGTAGGGAATCTGATGGTTCACAAGTCCATGGGACCTGATAGGATTCACCCATGGGTTCTGAGGGAACTGGTGGATGTAGTTGCTAGACCATTATCCATCATATTTTGGATATGACCCAGGGAACTGCAGGCCAGTCAGTCCCACCTCTGTGCCTGGCGATATCAGGAAGCAGATTTTCCTGGAAACTGTTAGAGCAGAAAGAAAATAAAGAGTGGTGACAGCTAGCACGACTTTAATAAAGTAAGATGGTGCCTGACAGACCTGGTGGCCTTCGATGGCAGGGTTACAGCATTGGTGGATAAGGATAGAACAAAAATGTCACCTGCCTGAACTTGTGCAAGGTATTTGACACTTCAGCCTGGAGAAGGGAAGGCTCCAGGAGGACCTTATAGTATCTTCCACTACCTGAAGGGGATACAGGGAAGCAGCCGAGAGACTTTTTAAGATGGACTCTAGTGATAGAACAGTAGGGATAGTTTTAGGCTAAAAGAGGGGAGACTTGGATGAGATCTTAGAAGAAACTCCTCCCTGTGAGGGTGCTGAAGCACTGGAACAGGTTGCCCAGGGCGGTTGTGGCTACTCCATCATCCCTGGAAGGCCAGGCTGGATGGGGCCCTGAATCACAGAATGGTTTAGGTTATAAGCAGTCTCAGAGATCATCTAGTTGCAACCCCCTGCTGTAGACAGGGACACCTCTCAGGAAACCAGATTGCCCCAAGCTAGATTCAGCAGGGAGGAGTTTCTTCTAACATCTCATCTAAGTCTCCCCTCTTGTAATTTGAACCAATTCCCCCTTGTCTTTCACTAGAGTGCCTGATAAAAAGTCCCTCTCCAGCTTTCCTATAGCCCCTTCAGGTAGTGGAAGCTACTATAATGACCCCCCCGTAGCCTTCTTTTTTCCAGGATGAACCGCCCATATTCCTTCAGCCTGTCCCCATAGCAGAGAGGCTTCAGCCCTCTGATTACCCCTGTGGCCTCCTCTGGACTCACTCCAACAGCTCCAAGTTCTTCTTATACTGGGGTCTCCAGACCTGGATGCAAGACTCCTGGTGAGGTCTCACAAGAGCAGAGTAGAGAGGTGGAATGCCCTCCCTTGACCTGTTGGTGACACTTCTTTGGATCCAGCCCAGGACACGGTTAGCCTTCTAGGTTGCCCTCACACACTGTCGAGTGAGATACTCCTCCTCACATGTTCCCTTTGACCCCAGAAATGCAAGAACACTGAACAATGGGGAAAATAAATACCTGCAGTAGGTGCTGATGTGGATCTGACAGAGCTGCTCTCTGGGTGCACCTGAGATGGTCATCACTTACCTGGTGCCCTGTCCTTTACCTACCAGAGGGTGTGAGTCTACCTGACTGCAGCACCCACCCTGCATCCCTTGAAGAGGGGACACAGGCCTTTCCCACAGTCCTTCCCCATGATTCTGAGATCCCATACCAGCAGCATCCCTACCAGTGTCCTCTTCTCTGATGCTTTACTTTTTCCACATTTTTCATGTTTTTTCTGCAGCTTTTTAGTGACAGCTTGTCTGCTTTGTCTTTTCACATAGAATCATGAGTGAAACATCTGGTTTGTTGCCATTTCAGACTCAATAAAGGCTCACACTGGGGATTTTTGCTGTGAAGTGCCCTTGTTTTCACAGTTGTGATGTCACACTTTAAAAGTGTAATCAGCAGGATTATGCAGGAAGGAGTGATGCCCCTCCGCTAATTTTTTAAAAAGAGGAGGGGGGGAAAAACCTTTTACTAACCTGATAATAAAATAGTTACCACTTTGCTCTTGACTCCTGAGAGTGCTGTGTGTGTTTGTAAGATGAGGGGAGTGGATCACAGCTTTAGAAGGGCAAGGAAAGCTTTCATGTAGAAATTAGCTGGATAATTAAATAGCCCAACATACAGAATAATAGAAACATTCCAGGTTCCTGGAACTGATCCCTTTGTCAGAGCAGATGACAGAACAGCTGAGAGCTGTAAGAGTGGGAAATGTGTGGAGAGGGGATCTGGGATGTCAGTGACCATGATAAGGCAGGAGAGGACTTGGCTGAGTAGTAACATGGGAAGCTCTGTCCTGTTCCTTTCCTCAATTTTGTCAGCACTGTCAGAATTACAGAATGGTTGAGGTTGGAACAAGATCATTGAATCCAGCCATTAACCCAGCTGTCCCAAGGCCACAGCTAAACCATGGCCCTAAAGCTCCATATCTCCACTATTTGAAGCATGACCAGGGATGGCAATGCAGCCTTCTCCCTGGACAGCCAGTTCCAAGGCCCAATGACCCTTTCTGGGTAGGTGTTTTCTCTCATGTCCAGTCTAAACTTCCTCTTGTGCAACTTGGTAATTTTCTCTTGTCCTATCACTTGTTCCTTGTGAGAAGAGACCAACTAGACCTCTGTCCAGCCTCCTTTCAGGTAGTTGTAGACAGCAAGAAGGTCTCCCATCAGTCTCCTTTTCTCCTGACTCAGCAGCCCCAGCTCCCTTGGCTGCTCCTCACAAAGCTTGTTCTCCAGACCCTTCACCAGCTTCATTGCCCTTCTCTGGACCTGCTCCAGCCCCTTCTTTACTGAGTTGCCCAAAGCTGCTCCTCACAAGGTTTGTACTCCAGACCTTCCATTAAACCTTCTTGCCCTCTTTGTACCTGCTCAGGAAGGTGAGACTGTGGGAGTTGGCCTGTTTCCCTTGCTGTGGAGTAGTGTTTGGATTTCTTGGAGAACTCTTGCCTGTGCATTGAAGAGCATCTGCCAGGAATTTGACTTCTTCACCTCTTCCTCCTCCACAGCCCTTCCCAGTGCAGCCAGTTCTGATAAGAACCTTGGTTTGATGTTTGGGGTTTTGTGCTAGATTTAGTGAAGTAACACATCCTGCTCCAGCATTCCAGATCCCAGATGTGATTTCCCAGGGTTTGGGGGCAGGTTCAGACAGTGCTAGGAGTCACTGAATCATCATTCCGTATCAGGAAGAGGTAGACAGGACCTGGGGACAGGATCTAGACTTTATTTGAGAGCAGGCACAGGTCCTGGTCTAGAGGATTTCCACCATGGCAGGTCACTGGAAACCCACACAGCAGGTTCATGATGAAGCCTGGGAAGGATATTCACGTCCTCTGGATGCTCTGGTTGCCAAAGAGGAACCGGACAAAGAGGAAGGTCTCAAGTTTTTCAGTAGCATTATGTGTTCTCCAAGCTGGCTCTTAAGGAAGTGGCTTCCAAGGGCTCTGCTGTACATTGATAGCTCAGTGGTGACCTGGCAGTGCTGGGTCAAAGGTTGGAACTGGTGATCTTCAAGGTCTCTTCTAACCACAGATACTCTGTGATTCTTTCCTCACATTCTGCTTTCCCAGCTCCTGACTCACAACCTAGGTAGTTGAAATGTGTCAAAGGCGTTGAGTCTGAACTTCAGGCAGCAGAGCTCAGCAAGTTTCTTTTTAACAAAGGGTTGTTTTTATTCAGAGATGTTTTACTTTCCCTCCTGTCAACACCAACCCCATTTCTCTGCTTCCTGCACTTGCCCAATAAGAAATTAAAATGACACAAACAAAATCTGACCAATCCGTTTACCCTGTTTTCACTACAGGGACCACATTTCAGCAAACTCTTCCTGAAGTTATTTCACCTGATTTGAGTGTCAGTTACTTATCCCTTTGGGATCGAGTTAATGCCTGAGGGCTGTGGTGAGCTGGGATTAAGGAGGAGCAGGTAAAAAAGCACCTTGGGTCACAGGTCCATGCTTGGCTATGCTCTGGGTATGTTAGACATCAATTAACAGTCCACCCTGTTGAGTCACAACATAAGGAATTACAGCATTGTGTAGCCTGGAATTCTGTTTTCCTCTTAAGTGTCATCCTATTGATCACAAAACCGTTTATGTTGGAAAAGACCCCTAATATCATCAAGTCCAACTGTTGCCCCAGCACTGCCATGTTCCCTACTAACTCCTGTCCCTCACCCCACATCTCCATGGCTGCGCAGTCCCTCCAGACATGGGGACTCCACCACAGCCCTGGGCAGCCTGGGCCAGGTCTGGATAACCCTTTCACAGAAGAAATTGTTCCTCATGGACAGCTTCATGGCACAGCTTGAGGCGATTTTCTCTCATACGATCACTTATTCTTTTTGAGGAGACCTAGTCCCATGTATTTGTTTCTCACACCACTCTTTATGGTTATCGATTTTTTTCTGCTGACTAGATGGCTGCTGCTGTAGTTGTTATCTTTGCTTTACTAAAGCAGGGGCAGAGTTTGAAGAATACCATGCACTAGCAGTTCAATTATGTCATGATATATAGGGGAGTCTAGTGTTGGGTCTGAATGTGTCCTGAATCCTTGACTCGTTTCTTTCTATCTCTTCTCCTAGAACACCTCTTAGTTCTCATTTTGTTGAGCTTATCCTTTCTCCCGAGGCTGCCAGATCTTTGGAGTGTTTTCAGCTGCCCTCACTGGAAGGACGACTTTGCCTCAAGCATAATCTCTGAGCACAGCTTTCTTCATAGACTCCTACAATCATAGACTGGTTTGGGTGGAAAGGACCTTCAAGGCTCCTCCAATCCTGCATTGAGCAGGGACATCTACAACTACAGCAGGTTGCTCAGAGCCTCAAGGTCCAACTGACCTGGAACGAGTCCAGGGATGAAGCTTCTCCCACCAATCTGGGCTACCTGGGACAGGGTCTCACTAACCCCAGCATCAACAATTTCTCCTTTCTGAATCTCTGAAGGGACAATAGCCAGTCCAAATCTCCCTCTTCTAGTGTCAAACGATCACCCCTTTGTAAAACGTCCTTCCTCCTGTCATATTGACCCACTTAAGCCCTGGAAGATCACAGTATGGTCTCCCTGGAGCTATTCTTCTCCAGCTGAACCCCTCCAGCTCTCCCAGCCTGGCCTCACAGCAGCAGGTTCCACCCTCAGACCAGCATTTCTGGGGCCTCCTCTGGCCCCGCTCCGCCAGCTCCAGCTCCCTACTGTGCTGAGGGGCCCAGGGCTGGACCCAGCTCTGTAGTAGGGGTTTCACCAGAGCAGAGGGGCACAATCTGTTGGACACAGGGCCCAAGACACAGGCAGCTTTTAGTCTGTGAGCACACACTGCCAGCTCTTGTTCAGCTTTTCACGCGCTGCTGTCTCTCATCCACTGCCTCTCATTGTCTCCCCCAAGTGTAGCTCCGCTCTCCTGAAGACGCTGTGGAAGGGTATGGAGGGTTCACATCCCAAGACCCGCAAAATGCCCCTCGCAGAGAGGGAGGCCTAGCTACCAGCGTATGCAAATCGTATGCAAACTGTATGTAAATCACTCCCCCAATCCCGCACAGCCCAGACCGGCTGTACCACTGCGGTCTTCTATTCGCCCTCCTGAGTTGCCATAGTCACCCGGATTGTCAATCAGCCCCCCTTATCCCGCCCCCGCCAGACAGTCGCCTCACTTCATTGGCCAGCTGTCCCGTCACTCCGTACACAATGGAAGCCCATACGCCGGCCGTGTCGCATATGGGCCCGCCTCTCGCAGAGTCCTTAACTCACACCCCTAACCTATCTGGCTTGTCACTCTCGCGGTGGGTGGGTCCAGCACCCCGCTGCCGCCCAATTCGCACTTCCCACTGGCCCAGCCGCCTGTCGCTCTTTACGTGCGAGCACGCTGATTGGCGGATCCCTCAGTGCTCCGTCCCGCCCCTCCGCGGCGGTGGAAAGGGGTGCGGTGAGGCGCAGGCGCGCTCGCGGCGGTGGCTGCGGCGTCCGGAGGATCGCGGTGGGCGGGAGGTTCTGCGGCCCATGGGTCCTGGCCGCGCCGCCATGGAGCCGCTGCGCAATGGCGGCGGCGGCGCGGAGGGAAAACAGGAGGCGAAGGAAGAGCCGCGGCGGCGGGGTGGGGCGGCAGCTTCGGACGGAGGGGCTCGCAAGATGCGGAACAGCGGCGCGGAGGGAGCGGCGGGGCTGCAGCCCCGCGAACGGGGCGGATCCGTGTGCGGCTGCCANGTTCCTTAATGGGGCAAAAATGGGGTGGGGGCGCAGTAGGGAGGAGTGTGTGGGATCCCTGGGGCAGCATGGGGCGGGCCATGATGGGACCAATTATAGGGAACACTGGTGTAGTGATGTGTCCAGTGTGGCTGGTTGGGGTCATGGTGGAATGATGACTTGCCCAGTATGGCCAGTTAGGGGACACAGTGGGGTGGAGACATTGAGTCCAGCATGGCCACTTTGGGGCCAGCACAGTGGGGTGATGACGTGGTCATCATGGCTAGTTCAGGATCCATGTAGTGGGGACATGGTGGAACAGTGACATGGCCTCAGCAGGTTGGGGTGGAGGATTGGGCCAAGCTGAGGTACCAAGAGCTCTGGGGAGGTGAAGGATGAGATGGTGGTCTGGACTGATGGTGGGTGCTGAGATGCCCAAGTTGGGGACCTTGGGTGGGAGGAGAAAGTCCATGGTGAAGACAGGGGGGCAGAAAGATGGACGGAAATGCTGAGGGGGTGGGTGAGGTCTGTGTAAATCTAGAGAGGGGACAGTCTGAAGGTTCTGTGAGGGAAAATCACCATTCCCTGAGGCAGGTCCCTAAACACTGACTCTAAACCAGCTGCTGGGGTGCGTGAGGTGCAAGATGGACGTCGCCCTTTGTTTTGGCAGCATCCTGAGCCATGTTCCACATGGAACTGTGGGGTTACTTCAGTATGACTTGTACCTTCGCTTGTGCCGTGCCCTGAGAAGGAAATGGCGTCCCCCAACAGCTCGTGAAGGACATCAGCGTGTGAGCCCTGGCTGAGACAGGAAAATGGTTGTGAGGTGAATAATAACTGAGTTGACTGCAGGCTCTTCTGCTTTCACCAAGGATTAATAGGATGAGGGAGAAATTCAGTGGAGGGGTGTGATGTCACTGAGTTTTAAACACAAGAAAACGGACAGAGAAATTCTGTTTCAGTGGCTGCTCTGCTAAAGGCAAATCCCAGCTAAAGCTGCCAGTAGAAGCTGTGGGGTTGTTAATTGGAGATGTGGTGGCTAATAGGGTGCAGCCGGCCATTGGATATGGCTGGTATGAAAATCAGGGTGGACTAAGAGCTGTTCATTAGCTGATCAGATGCTTCTACCTTGCTCAGGGGGCAATTCCTGCGTTTTCTCTGGAAAGTGGGGATTGTAGTTGTTTGCTGAGGTTCTGGTTTGTTGCCTTGGAGTTCCATATATGGGACATTTTTAGGAATATGGGTGTTATGGCAGCTTCAAGAGGGGATTAGGATCTGGGCTGGAAGGTCAGTATAGCATGGTCACTGTGTGGCCTCTCCCTTCCAAGATGATTCTTGTGATAACTGGAAGTGAAATGTGCCTCGTCCCTGACCAGGGACAATGTCTGATGTCAGAGTAAATTATGTTTTGAAGTTCAAACATTTGATCCTGCCTTAAGGAAGGTTCAAGCAAAGCCTAAATGAGCTCAAACCGTCCTACTTGAGCTCCCTCCCGCTTGCCTGCTGCTGCTGGTATGTGGCAAACGTGCTTGGTGACCTTGAGGCTTGTCTTGCTGCCTGCAAGGGCTGGCAGATGCCTCAGCAGATGATGCCTCGGGAATGAAAGGATTTCAGTGGGCTGCAGCACCAGCTTTGGATGTTTCTTCCTCCCAAGTCATCTGTACAGGGAATGTGCAGCCAGGACTGTTCCACCAAGGAGACTGGGAAAGGGCTGAGGGAAAATAAATGGAATAGATCTGAGAGAACCCAATGTATGGGATAGAACTGGTATAACCCAATATATGAGGTGGATGGATCTGATAGAACCCAGTATATGGGATATACTGGAGTTCTGAGGTGCCTTGGAGTTTCTGTGCACCTTGGGTTTTGAGATGTTTCTTGATCAGCTTCATACAGAGCTTTGTCCTGCTAGAGGTAGAAGGAGAATTCAAGGACACTGCTGGCCTCAGAAGGGCATGAGAAGTGTGCCTGAAAATGTGGTGCAGCAGGGATTTGCTGGAGTTCTGAGGTGCCTTGGAGTTCAGTGGTGGGCTGTGAAGGAGAACCCCACATGATTGTTAGTACAGGCAGAAATTACAGAATTGCTTTGGTTCAAAGAGACCCTTAAGCTTATCAAGTCCCAACAAATAACCACCAGGTCCACTACCAAGTCCCCACTAAGCCCTGTCTCTCACCCCACATCTCCATGGCTTTCCAATCCTTCCAGACATGGAGTCTCCACCACTGCCCTGGGCAGCCTGGGCCAGGCTTAGACAACCCTTTTAGGGAAGAAATTGTTCTTCCTGTTCAACCTAAACCTCTCCTGGCACAGCTTCTGGCGTTTCCTGTCATCCTGTTCCTTTTGTTATAAGGAATCTTCCTTACAATGGGAGAAATAGGTCAGGGATGCACTTCTTCAGCTCTTCCCCCTTGTCTCCCCACTCCTGTACTGCTCTGTCCTTCCTGAACAGCTGCTTACCTTGGCAGAGACAAGTTTAGGTCATGGATGTAGTGTTTTCAAACCCCATGCGTGTCCCCACCCGATCTGTTGTAATTTCATCTGAAACCTTGGGGTTTTAATAGTGTTTTTGTATCTTCCACTGGAATCGTGCAGAGACACGACATGCACAGAGCTTTACGCTGCCAGTGTAGGCAGTATGTGAGCACAAGCACCCAGAAAAGACTGTTTTAGCAGCTCCTTTACCCTACAGACTCTAAGATTTTAAAATAACTATACAATGTTTAAGAATTGCACATGAAATGGGAATTTCTGTCAGAGCTTGCTTTTAGAAATGGGAGAACACTTCTATGAATTCATGTCATTTACATCAAACGCTGGTGAATAGAGGATTTTTTTCCTTCCCCAGTTGTAAAATTTCTGTAATGTAACACTGAATTATTTTAGATGAAGTGAAGAGATGCTGTCACACGCTCATGAAAATCATCAGCCCTCACTGCTCCTCCGCAGGCTGATCCTTTTAGCTTCTGGTGGAATTGGCTCATAACTTAGGGATCAGCCTGGAATGCATTTCAAGCTGCTTGTCCTGTGGAGAAAATCCACTGTGGAGATTGTTTAAGTTGTGTCGCCTCTTTCATCTTGACATCTCAGAATAAGTCTATTTAGAGTTGGGTTGTTTGGTTGTTTATTCGTAGTGTGTCAAATTTTATAAAGGGATTTATGTAATAAATAAAGGTGTCAGGTTTTTCTTGCTCTAGAGTGCTTCGAGTCTAAATCTAAAAGGGGTTTAAAGGTGAAGGTGAAGGCAACTCTTGCTGCAGTAACATGTAATATCAGATCCATACAACCATAGAATGGTTTAGATTGGAAAAGACCTTTGAGAGCATAGAGTCCAGCCATTAAACCAGCTGTCCCAAGACCACTGCTAAACCATGGCCATAAGTGACTTTGAAACACATCCAGGGATGGCGATTCAACCCCCTCCGTGGGCAGTCTGTTCCAAGGCCTGATGACCCTTTCCAGGAAGAGGTTTTTCCTTATGTCCAACCTAAACATTTCCCCCCCACATCAAGATGGCACATCTTGAGGCCGTTTCCTCTTGCTCCTTGTGAAAAGAGACTAAACTCCCTCTTTCCAGCCTCCTTTCAGGTAGTTGCAGACTGTGATAAGGTCTCCCCTCAGCCCTCTTTCACTTTCTTTGTGTTATTTCCACACTAAATGCTGCTGCACTTTTGTTGTCTTACACAAAGGTTGTGTGAGTGGTTAGTGGCTGTCGTGGTGCTCACGGAGCCACAGGAAAGTATCTTTCAGAAGAAACCAGAATTTGAGTAGAACCTTCAGGCTGAGGAGAATTGTCCCAAAGGCTCCTGGATGCCACTGGTTCTCAGGCTGCTCTAGATCTGCTGCAGCATCTCTTTTGGAAAAAATGCTTCAGAGGCTTGAAAAGGCCCTTGGAGGCTTTCATCTGTGCTGGGATAAACTAGTGTTAGAGAAGCGTCGGCAGCAGGTGGTGGTGGCCTTCATCCAGGAGATCTTCCTCCTTCATCCCATTGGAGATGTGGATTTTTCTAGCTCTCTGGTATGACAGAGCTGCTACTGCTCTGCATCTTCTTATAAGGAAAAAACCATCCTCCTTCTCCACATCGCTGGGAAGATTTCCTCCTGCTGTCTGTGCCACCCTTGCCCCATAAAAATGGGTTTGTAGGGGAAGTTCTCTCCCAGCCCCAGATGGTTCCAATTCCCTGTGTAGGTTTCACCATGTAGAAAATCCTTTACCATGTAGGGATGAAGTATTTCATTTGGAGCAAGCGCAGTTCTCCACCTGTGGCTGGGCTGTATATAATGAGAGATCCATAATTAAGACTCATTTGTTTAAGTTAATTACCTTAATAAGCTGTCTTTTAAGAACTGATCCCTGGTGACTTCACTGGAGGTAGAGCCGAGCTGTTAGCAGATGGAAACACCAGCTGTTCCAGGCAGAGGTTTGCTGTGGGGATGTGTGTGGCTGAGGCTATGTCCCTGTAATGGGGGTTTAAATTCTCTTTGTGGGGCCAGTTGGGGTTTAGCTCAGACCAGCAAGGCCTGAGCCCACCCTGCCTGTGTCTCTGTTAACTGCTGGTGTGCCAGGCGCTGGGTAACTGGCATGGTGCAACCCCACACTTGATGTTCTCTGAGTTCAGGGCAGCTGTAACAACACCTGAAGAAAAAATTAATTTATCGGTTTTAAAAATTGGAAGGGTTTGGGGGCACTGGGAATGGGCTGGGATGAAGCTTCTTAGGAGCTGCTGTATGGTGTTGGGACTAGGAAAACTCCCTCATTGATGGAACAAGTTGGTGACTCTCATGCCCTAAAATCACAGAACCATAGAATAGTTTGGATTGGAAGGGACCTTGGTGTGTCCAGAAAAGGGAAGGGAGCTGGGGAAGGGAATGGAGCACAGATATTCTGAGGAGCAGCTATGGGAACTGGGGAGTGGGGGAAATAACTGGAGAAAAGGAGGCTCAGGGGAGTCTTCCCCCTCCACAAGTCCCTGAACCTCAGGAGGTTGGAGCAAGGTGGGGGTCAATCTCTTGTCACCAGGAACAAGTGACAGGATGAGAGGAAACACCCTCAAGTTGTGCCAGGGGTGGTTTAGATTGTCACTGAAGAACAATTTCTTCATGGAAAAGATTGTCCAGTCCTGGCCCAAGCTGCCCAGAGCAGTAGTAGAGTCTCTGTGTCTGGAGGGGTTGAAAAGCTGTGGAAGTGTGGGATGAAGGACAGGGCTTAGTGGGGACCTGACAGTGCTGGGGGAATGGTTGGACTCGATGAGTGAGCTTAAAGGTCTTTTCCAACCGGAACAATTCAGTGTAAACACGGGTCTGGCAGGTTTATACCTCTGACTGTATGAGCTTGGAGCATTAGCTTCTCAACCAGGATGACATGACTTGATGTTACTTTCCTGAGCAAGTGCACTTGCTTCTAGCTGAGTGTGTGCTCTATGAGCTGGTGATGAAGTAGCTCATCTGGGATTGGCAGTTACCTCCCTTACTTTATGGATGCTTTTCTATTGCACCGCAATGAGAGCATCTCTGAGACTCCACCCTCTGCTCTCTTTCCGTTTTTACCTGACAGTGTTGCTGGAGACAGGAGCTAATTAAACACGGGGTGGGTGACACTCTACATGGGGAGAAAAAAGTGCTGGGAGAAGAACAATTTCATGTTTAGAAAGGAAGTGATTTATTACAGAAATGAAAAGATTTCTCAGGGCAAGAGGTTCCTGGAACTGATCCCTTTATCAGAGCAGAGATGACAAAGCAGCTGAGAGCTGTAAGAGTGGGAAATGTGTGGAGAGGGCATCTGGGATGTCAGTGACGAGGCAGAAGACTTGGCTGAGTAACGTGGGAAACCCTGTCCTGTTCCTTCCCTCAATATTGTCAGCACTGTCATAGAGTCACAGAATGGTTAAGGTTGGAAGAGACCTTTGACATCTTTGAGTCCAACCACTAATCCACATGTTCCAAGGGTAAACCCTATTCCTAAGGTCTAGATCTCCACGACTTCAAAACACATCCAGGAATGGCGATGCAGCCCCCTCCCTGGACAGCCTGTTCCAAGGTCTCATGACACTTTCCAGGAAGAAGGTTTTCCCTAATGTTGAACCTAGACCTCCCCTCGTGCAACTCAGGGCCATTTCCTCTGGTCCTACTGCTTGTTCCTTGTGAAAAGAAAATAAGCCCCACCTCGCTCCAACCTCCATTCATGTAGGCAGGTTTTTAGGTTTCAGATGTTGGGAGGAGCAGTGAAGCGAGGGCACGCTGGGGGGTTTTGTTTGCTGCCCTGTCCCTGCTGTGCAGGAACAGAGTGTCCATCGCTCTGTTGGTCTTGCTCGCTTGAGTTTGCTAGCTCAGGTGCTGCTGCCACACTCCATGACAAAGCTCTTTCTTGTAAGGGTCTAGAAGTCCTGGAGTTTGTCATCCTTTGTCTGCTTTTCCCTTTACTTAATCTCTGGTTTCTTTAACTTCCTCCTCCCTGAGGTTGGGTGCTCTTCCTGTGTTGTGCTGGTGCTGTGGTTCTGACCTTCCGTGGTGTTGCCCAGGCAGCCAGTACTCATCACTTGACAAGTAACTATAACTAAATCTTTTTTTAAGCCCTACAGAAAGTTTTTGAAGCCAGACTTGTACACTAAACTTTTCTTCAGGTAAAGCATTTAGTAGGGTTTCTGTCTTGAGATGCTAATGCACTCTGCAGTTCTGGCATTCAAGGAGAACAGAATGAGGAGCAGCCATGATAAAAGTCCTTGAGTTATTTCTGCATCCTTTCTCTGTTGGGCCACGATTCAGGTCTCTCATTCATGCAGTTATTTTTACATCTGCTGTTGTTTGAAGGAAAAACATTAGAACAGAGCCGTTGGGCTTTGGCTGTGCCTCCTGAAATAGAGTTTGCATCTTCTTTCAAGATGATTCGAGTGTCTTCATTGTAAATAGACAAAAATAGCTTGGTGGTTTAAAAATAACTCTGTGTGGAGCTGATGGCTCCAGCAGCCTAAGGGGAACTGTGATGCTCTGGAGTAGTCTGTTTTAACCCCTGAGGAGACAACACATTATCCTCAAACGTGCTGGAACAAGCTACCCAGAGCAGTGGTGGAGTCCCCATCCTTGGATGTATCTCAACAATGTGTGGACCTGGTGCTAAGGGATGTGGTTTAGTGGTGACCTGGCTGTGATGGGCTGAAGGTTGGACTTGGTGAGCTTAAAGGTCTCCTCCAACTAAAGAAGTTCTGTGGTTCAGTAACATCTGTGCTGCATTCGTATTTGTTTTCCAAACATTTCTTCCTTTTGGAAAAAACCCCATAAAGGTGGGATCCTGCTGCCATAACACATGGCTGAATTCCTCTCTTTACTTTGGAGCTCTACGCATCTTGTTAGCTTCAGCATATCCCTCAGCTCATGAATAATAATAAAAGTCTGTTCCTGTCCCCAGCTCTAATTGCAGATTTCACCTGATCAGGGGATTCCTCTTCATCCTTTTTCCAAGGAGGTCCTTATCTAATGAAGCTTTGAAATGTGCAGGGCCAGACTTTAATGCAGATTTTGGACCATGGGGAGAATTGGACTAAGAAAAGATTCCAACAAAACTTGGTTTTGTCTCCCTGGGGCATCCTGGATTCATCTCCTTTGGTTATGTGCTGCAGTTAGTTAACGTTTGATGTGAGAATGCCAGCATTATCCTGGGCTCTGGCTCTTGGTAAGAACTTTGTAGAAGAAATAGCTGGGGAATCAGACACGGGAAGATGCTGAACAAGCACTGTTGCTAGGCTCATGTCTTTGTTTTCCACTTGAAAATTAATAGACCCACTGGTCCCTAGAGAATTGCACAAGTTAATCCCATTTATAAACATCACTATCTACCCTGTTTCCAGTCCTGGGCTCCCCAGTTCAAGCAGGACAGGGAGCTACTGGAGAGAGGCCAGTGCAGCCTTCTACCTTAGGGAAGAGGCTGAGAGTACTTGGGACCTGGAGAGGAGGAGACCGAGGGGGGGATCTCCTAAGTACTTACAAGCATCTAAAGGGTGAGTGTCAGGAGGATGGGACCAGGATCTTCTCAGTGGTGCCCAGCAACAGGACAAGGGTCACAAACTGGAACACAGGAGGTTCAACTTAAGGATAAGGAAGGGTTTTTTCACTGTGAGGGTAGCAGAACCTTGGCCCAGGTAGCCCAAACAGATTGTGGAGTCTGGAGACATTCCAAACCCTTCTAGACAGGTTCCTTTCGGATCTGCTCTGGAAGAACCTGCTCTGGCAGAGAGGTTGGATGAGACGATCTCAGGAAATTCCTTCTAACCTCGACCATTCTGTTATTCTATAATTCTTACTTTCTTTTTCCTCCTCTCTTTAGTCTTCCCTTGGTTTGGTTTGGATATTGGAGGCACCTTGGTGAAACTCGTTTACTTTGAACCCAAGGACATCACCGCTGAAGAGGAGGAGGAAGAAGTGGAAAATCTCAAAAGCATCCGCAAATACCTGACGTCGAACGTAGCCTACGGCTCAACGGGCATTCGGGACGTGCACCTCGAACTAAAGGACCTTACCCTATGTGGACGTAAAGGCAATCTGCACTTTATACGCTTTCCTACTCATGACATGCCCGCCTTTATCCAAATGGGAAGCGAAAAGCACTTCTCGAGCCTCCATACTACTTTATGTGCCACGGGAGGTGGAGCGTACAAATTTGAGCAGGACTTTCGCACAGTAGGCACTTTTAGCTTCTATACCATTAGGATCTGGTAGTGACCTTCCGTTTCAGGCTTAAAAATCTTTTCTCTACAGACTTACAAAACTTGACTAAATCTGAGAGCAGGCCTAACTCCAGTTAAACCTGGCTCGGGAAATGGCATGTGGGGTTGAGTTTGCATCACCAATAATTTCTTCCCTGATGGTGCATGTATCATCCCCTGGAGTTCTAAAATCGTCCCCTAACTTCCACGGCTCCTGCAAGACTTTCTGTGTTTCATTAATTCCTGATCTCCCGCCATGTGGTTTTATTTCCTCATCACTGATGCCTTTACACGCTTAACATTTGCTCTGTTGCTCCTTTGCTCACGTGGTTCCATTTCTAACACACGTGTGAGTGAGCTGATGGGGTTTTGGGCAAGTTTGGTGGCAAACGAACTGAAAGGAGTGTTTAGTCGTTGGCATTTGTGTGTCTTCACTGGAAGTTTGGTTCTGGTTCATAGCTGTGTGATCAATTCTTTTTGTGCCACAAGGGGGGACCAGTGTCACAACTTCTCACTGTTCTTGATGGATTTGGGGGATGTTTTTGTCAAACAGTTAAGCCTCGCCTCATTCTTCCCTCCTTTTCATGCTGGTTCAGCCCTGATAGAGGCCATTTGGTATTGGTGGGTTTCTCTTGGTGTCCATCTAGTCATTTTCCAGCGGGGTAGTTGTTAGCCCATATGTGTGGAGAAGGATGGAGCCCTCCAGTACTCTGAGCTTGTGTCTCCACCACCACTGGAGGTGGCTGAACTCAGCTGGCAGTGGAGGCATTTTTCTGTCTCTGAGCACAAACCCTCCAGATCTTGAGATACATCTTGAATATTCTTGGGGTTTTGTTTTCTTTTCTTGCCAGATGGGTGATCTCCAGCTGCGAAAGCTGGATGAACTCGACTGCCTTATTAAAGGAGTTCTGTACATCGACTCAGTCGGATTCAATGGGCACTCAGAGTGCTACTATTTTGAAAATCCCACGGATGCAGAACAGTGTCAGAAGCTCCCATTCAACTTGGAGAACCCATATCCTCTTCTCTTGGTGAACATCGGCTCTGGGGTCAGCATCTTGGCTGTGTACTCCAAAGAGAACTATAAGCGTGTAACAGGCACCAGGTGAGCGCAGGGGAGGGGCTAGAGTGGGTTTTGGTTTTGCCTCAGGTGTTTCTGTGTGTCAGAGGTGATGTTTTCAGGGACAAGCTGCAATAGAGGGGGTGAGTTGAGTGACCAAACTCCTACTTTCATTGTAGCCCTTTGTCTCAACCAGCAGAGATCTTGTCTGGAATTCACAGAATCACAGACTGGTTTAGGTTGGAAGGGACCTCAGAGATCGTCCAGTTGCAATCTTCTGCCATGGGCAGGGACACCACATTAACCAGAGCCCCATCCAACCTGGCCTTGAACACTGCTGGGGATGATGGAGCAGCCACAGCCTCCCTGGGCAACCTGTTCCAGTGCCTCAGGACCCTCACAGGGAGGACTTTCTTTTAAGATCTCATCTAAGTCTCTCCTCGTGTAGCTTGAACGCATCTCCCTTACCCTATCACTGGAGTCCGTCTTAAAACGTCTCTCTGCTGCTTCCCTATATCCCCTTCAGCTGCTGGAAGCTGCTGTAAGGTCTCCCCATCTCCCCAGAGCCTTCTCTTCTCCAGGCTGAACAGCCCCAACTCCTGCAGCCTGTCCCTGTGGGAGAGGTGCTCCAGCCCTCCAGTCATCCTTTTTGCCTCTTCTGGACTCATTTCAGCAGCTTCATGAGAATCTAAATTTCATGCTTTGCTTTCCTTACTCTGATCAGTCTCTTCGACCGTACAGCAGGGCAACACAAAAGAGCAGCTTCTAAAAGCTTCCTTTGTCATCCCATGATGTGGGGTTATCCCAAACCCATTCCTAATGCTGTCTTCTCATTTTCATTGTGCTTTATTCTGCAGCCTTGGAGGGGGAACATTTTTTGGTCTCTGCTGCCTTCTCACCGGCTGCTCAACCTTTGAGGAGGCCCTGGAGATGGCATCCCATGGAGACAGCACCAAAGTGGACAAACTCGTGCGGGACATTTATGGAGGAGACTACGAGCGATTCGGGTTGCCAGGGTGGGCTGTAGCTTCCAGGTAAGGAAAGATTTACAGTTTTATTTTCACCAGAGATTCCGCAGGGATAAAGAAACTAGTTTGTGTCTTGAGAGGAGCAGCCAGTCGTTCTGCTGGCCTGTTGTACCAGACCAGAATTATTTTAAAGCTAGAATGGTGAATCGGGTTGCTGAAATGAGCAGTTTCCACTTTCTCCTAGAATTCTTTAACGTGGTATCTGTCTTTACAGCTTTGGAAACATGATGAGCAAGGAAAAGCGGGAATCCGTCAGCAAAGAGGACCTTGCGAAGGCAACTTTAATCACCATCACAAACAACATCGGCTCCATAGCACGGATGTGCGCCCTGAACGAGGTACTGATGTGACATCTGTACCACAAGTTCTTCCTGGGATCACAGAGTGGTTTGGGTTGCTTTAAGATCATTGAGTGTCCAATCATTATCCCAGCTGGCCCAAGGCCACCATTAAACCCTGTCCCTAAGCTCCAGATCCCCACAACTTTGAAACATATCCAGAGATGGCAATGCAAGTCCCTCCCTGGGCAGCCTGTTCCAAGGCCTGATGATCTTTCCAGGAAGAAGCTTTTCTTTATGGTCCAACTAAACTCTTCTTCTGGTGCAACTTGAGGCCATTTCCTCTTGTCCTATCACTTGGTTCTTGTCTGACACATCACTCGTGCTGCTGTCATAGAGGTTCTCTCTGCACATGCTTCTGTAGGCTCATGTTCATACTCCTCCTCTGGGATGTTCAGTAAGCTCTCATCCGTACAGTTGCAGACAGATTGTCACAAACTGAAAAGCTGGGACTGCTGATGGAATCAGGAACACACGGGCTGGGAACCTTTCCCCTGTTGTTTTTATGGGGTTTCAGTACCTTCCCTATGTTGTTTTTGTGGAATTTGGTTATCTTTCTGGAGTTGTTTGTATGGGTTGCTGTGGGTTTCCTGCTCAGGCCCCACCACTTCGGTGCCTGTTGCTGTATCTCTGTGCTTTCAGCTTCTTTACAGTGCTGCCTTGTTGCGTTCATGTCAAGCAGCATTGTACAGGGCTATGAAAGAGCAGAGACTTGCTCTCCACCTCATCCTCAGCCAGGTCCTACAGCATGAGCTACCAGGGCGAAGCCTCCTGACTCCTGTTGGCAGATGCTCTGTGTTTGTTTCCCTTCGTTTACTCCTGAAACTAGACAAGAAATTTTATGAACAGCCTTGCCCACCACATCCCTGTAGGGTGCACAGGGAATGCCAATAGGGTGCGGAATCATTAGGGGAAAGTGCTAATAAATGTTGGGATAAATGGAAGGGGAAATCCATGAAGGTTGAAGCAGCCAGGGCAAGGCTTGATCCTGATTCTTCAGTAAAGCACTGAAAATTATTATCTTGTTGGTGAACAAGGCTTCAGAGTTCATCTCTTGGCTCAGGAGAACTGTCTTGGGATTGAAATCCCTCAGCCCGCATCTCCACAGCTTTGCAACCCCTGCAGACACTGGGACTCCAGCACTGGCCTGGGCCAGGCCTGGATAAAGCCTTTCACAAAAGAAATTGTTCCTTGGGGCCAACCTCAACCTCCCCTAAAGCAACTTGAAGCTGTTCCCTCAGCGTCCTCTCTCTCGTTCCTGGGGAGAAGAGACCAACCTCCATCTTGCGCCAATCTCCTGAGGTTCAGGGAGCTGTGGAGAGTGAGAAATGGTCTCCACTGAGACCCCTTTTCTCCAGTTAAACTCCCCAGTTCCCTCAGCCGCTCCTCAGAGCATTTATGATCCAGACCCTTCCCCATCTCTGTTGCCCTTCTCTGAACACAGTCCCATGTCCTTCTGGCAGTGAATGAGGGACCCAGAACTGACCCCAGGATTTGAGGGGGACCTCAACAGTGCCCGGTAGAGCAGAGATCCCAGTCCTGGTCCTGCTGGCCACACCGGCGCTGACACAAGTCAGAAGCTCCACCTAGTGATTGGGGTGATGCCATTCCTCTGTATCCTGTTGCCTAAGTGACTTCCCTTTGCCTCCAGCTGGTAGTGCCTCTGGAGAGTGTCGTCCAAGAGCTGGATATGGTATTTCTGAACCTCACTAGCAGAGTAAATGAGGGTTTTCATCATTGCAGACAGAAAACAGGCTTTAACTTTGATGTTCCTTTTTTGTCTTTCTTTATCTGTGCAGAACATCAACCGTGTGGTATTTGTGGGCAACTTCCTGCGGATCAACACCATCTCAATGAGGCTGCTGGCGTATGCCCTGGACTACTGGTCAAAGGGACAGTTAAAAGCACTTTTCCTGGAACATGAGGTGAAATTACCTTCTAAAATTTGTTTCCTTGTGGCAAAGATGCAAATCCTTTGTGAAACAGCCACTGGCAAGTGCAGGGTCAGGAAAAGCTCGTGTGGTTCCAGTCTGTGACAGTGGAGTAATTTACTGCCAGTTCCACTGTGTTTGTGAGCTGTCTGTTAAGGGTGTTTTTGGGGATGATGATTCCGTGCAGCTCCGCTTCCCAACACAGCAGTTCTCATACCTACAATGTTTTATAATGCACCTGCCTGTAGGGAGAGGGGCTGGAAATCTGCTCAGGAGAGAGAGACCTGGGGGTATTGTTTGATCAGCAGCTAAAGATGAGCCAGCTGGGTGCTCAGGTGGCCAAGAAGGCTCAATGGCATCCTGGCTTGGATCAGAAATAGTGGGATCAGCAGGAGTAGGGAAGTGATTGTCCCACTGTACTGGGCACTGGTGAGGCTACACCTCAAGTATTGGTTCAGTTTTGGGCACCCCAGTACAAGAAAGACATTGAGGGGCTGGAGGGGGTCTCAG
>VZRI01006833.1:416381-444459 GCA_013397515.1 Upupa epops
AGAAGACCTTTAAGATCATCAAGTTCAACCAGTAGCCCGACTGTCCCAAGGCCACTGCTAAACCATGGCCCTAAGTTGCAGATCTCCACGACTCTGAAACACGGCCAAGGATGGCAATTCAAGGCCCTCTGCGGGCAGCCTGTGCCAAGGCCTGCTTGACCCTTTCCAGAAAGACACACCACCGTTTTTATAACGTACACACACATATGGCTGCAAGATTTAGGGGGGTTCAGCTGGAGAACAGAAGCTCCAGGGAGACCTTCATGTGGCCTTTCAGTGCATAAAGAGGCCAATAAGAATGATGGGGGGGGATGTTTTATCAGGGGCTCCTGTGTAATGAGGGTGGCGAGACCCTGGCCACTCTAATTGCAAATGGTGGGAGAAGCTTCATTCCCGGAACTGTTCCAGGTCAGGCTGGACCTCGGGCTCTGAGCAACCTACTCTAATTGCAGATGTCCCTGCTCACTGCAGGGGGTTGGACTGGAGGAGCTTTGAAGGTCCCTTCCAACCAAACCAGTCTGTGATTCCATATAAAACTCATATTCACACACATTTCATAGAACCATGAGGATCATCCAGGCCAACTCCTGACTCACCACAGGGTGACCTACACTGTAAACCTCGCATCCAAGAGGAACACGCACAACCCTGGGGCTGTGACTTCCCAGGGGAGTTTGTCCCACCAGTTGTGAACATCTGTTTAACACACATATATACATTTTGCTGCCATTCCCGTCCTTCCCCCGGAAGTCGGGTGCAAACAAACCCCAGGTGAGAGGCAGCAGCAGCAGGAGTTTATGAGGCCAAGAGCATCACTGGTGCAGCCCACTGCTGGCACTTACTTTCTGTGGAAGGCATGTTTGCACGGACAGATCCCCAGCTCGTCCTTGGGCTTGAACTCCTCTAGGCACACAGCACAGATCTGCAGGGGCAGCAAGGCAATCATCAGCCAGGAAGTTTTTGAGCTCATATAAGCTACACAGATACCTCCAAACTGGCCAAGATACTCTCCACTCCACAAAAGCCTTTCCCCTAAGCGATGTCCCTAGCCTGTTTCCATCTTCTCCTCAGTGCTTGCCTCTGGCTGCAGGAGAAATGGGGCAATTTGGCTCTGTCAGAAGAAAAGCAAATTGCTATTCTGCTACAGATCCTCTGTTTTGATCAAAAAGCTGCTTTTTCTTTCCCCTCTGTGGTGCAGAAGAAACTTTTGGGCTGTTCCTGCGTTGCAGAGAGGTAAAATCCCCCCACTAGAACCTTCCCAGACTTCTAGGCTTTGGAATGACTAGGCTGTTGCTTGCATCTCCCTTTCTCAGGGGAGGGGACCCCAGAGACTTCCCAGAGCAGCAGCTGGAAGTCTGGGATGTGTTCTGATGTGCCGGGATGCTTTACGGTGCAGGGGGATGATCCACCCTCTCTTCCTGAAACCAAGCTGTATCCATAAGGATAACTAGAAAAGGCCAAGGGTGGTTGTGTGGTAAATGGGAACGTTGGAAACTGATTCCCCAGCGGCCAAAAGATAAAACAAAACCACCTTCCCCCCCACTGCTTATTTTTCCTGACCCACTTGGGATATTCCCAGGGATTTTGTATCTTCCCAGAGATTCTGGATATTTCCAGCTGCTTTTCCTAGTCCCTCAAAGCTTGTCAGTGACCTTTCAACTGAGGGAGTGGGTGTTGCAGCTGAGGAACACCCACATCGTTAGCCCCGTGGAACCCAGGGAGAGGCATCACAGCAGGGGAGAAAAAGGGGGAAAACAAACCCAGGAACTCTGAAGGGGGGGACTTTCCCCTCCACAAGGCTCTGGGTGAGCCCTGGCAGCCGCTCTGGCATGTTACAAAATCCTCCCCTCCGCGCTCTCCTTTCCACAACCCCTTTCTGTAACCACCCAAACCCAATTGCCCATAAAAGGCGTATTTTACAGGCAGACAAAGAAAATCCTTTCCTGAATCTCAGGGAAGAGCTTGAGCTGCTCTATCCCCCACCGCATAGACCCTTTGTCCTCCTCTAGTCGTTTGGGCTAGGGGAACAAGGGTGATGGAGGAGGAGGATAGAAGGTTATTGCTGCTGTTCCCGGCTCTGGCACAATCCCAAAACCCTCTGGGAAGTGCTCTGAAGTCTCTGTGACAGGGAAAAAAATACCCACAATGAGTGAGTTTGATACAAGCAGATAGGAAATAGGGGCCTCAAGGAGGGACTGTCCATCACTCTGCTACTCTCCTGCCCTTGGAATTAAGCCTCTCGGCTGCAGGGAAAGGATGAACATGGGATGGGCTCTTGGGCTCTTGTTGTTCTGGTTGAGCAACTAAAAACAATAGGGGTTTATAAACAAACAGAGCTGGTCCTCAACAAAGAACAGGACGGGGGGTTTAGGACATGGCTGGGCAGTTCTGTTGGCATTAGGAGACATAAATCCAGCCTGGGTTTGAGGAAGGCTTCAAACAAGTTCCTGCACCAGCATGAAAACCAGGCTGTAAATAGGGACACTCAGACCCCAAACAGGCTGGGAACCTGTGCAGAACAACTAACAAGATTTCACACCTCAAGGGACAGGTGGACAGAGGTGGTTTAGAGGAATCTGTTACTCCAAGATGGGATTCAGCCTACTCTCAAGCTCATAAACACAGAAGGACCCAGCGAGGAGACCCTCAGGACAGGCCCAGTTACCCCAATAAAATTTAGAGGCAAAGTCTGTTGGTGCTGCCACAGGCTCTGCACTCACCCCAAAGTTTTGGGGCTGGAAAAGGGGTCTTAATTTTTCCTGCATCCAAGCAGCCTCACCATGGGCTGCCTCTCCCAACCAGCTCTCCTCTGCAAAGCTGCAAACCAGGAGCAGGAGGGTCAGAGCGAGTTTATCTCAGTTAAACCCAGCAGAGTTTACTCTGCCCAAGCAATGTGGCCAGTAAGGAGGTACTGGACATCACAAAGGTTGAGCAGGGCTGATGGGGACACAACCCTCAGGGGCCTGCCTGCCCCTGCCTCCCCTCCCATCCACAGCTCCTGATGACAGTGACAAGAAGAAGGCAATAAATAAAATAATTATGTGGTAACCGCTGAAGGGCACCGAGAAGGGGAAGGAGGAGAAGGAGGAGGAGGAGTGTTTGTCTTGGTCCAGGGATGTGGGACACCCCAGAGATGACTCACCTCGTGTAGGTTCAGCTCCTTCACTTTTTCCTTGAGTATAACCTGTAAGACAGAGTGCTGGGGTCAGGACAGGACAAATCTCCACACAGAGATCCCATCTAGGTTCCCAGTAGAATTGAAATCCTCAAAAACCCAGTAGAAGCCCTGAACCTTGAACCCCACTAGAATCACTGGTAAAATCAGCACAGACTGTGTCATCACAGCTGTGCAGATGTAGGAGGAAGGCAGCACTGAACTCCTAACATGGGTACCAAGTCTGGTCTCCTCCCAAATTTAAACCTCCTTGGATCCCACAGGCTCCTGTGTGGACATTGCCCACTTTGTCTTTGGTTCATCCTGCTGAACACCAAGACAGGGCTACAAATCCAGGACAACCAGGTGTTATCACATCACACCAGCCCAATCCCTCCCAGTTTCCTGCTCAAATGAAAGATCAGAGGCAGAAAAATTACACAAGGCCTAGAGAAAACGGGAGAGGGAAGCAGCAACCTCACAGTGTGCTGTGTGGGTGCACTCACAGAACAGGTGGGTTTGCCAAGGTGACATAGAGGTGTCACCCTGCAAGAGGTCCCTACAATAGCCCCTAGGCTGTGGGTGGTCAGGAGCAGCTGGGTCCAACCCAAGGAGGAGATTAAGACCCCACTAAACACCAGTTGGTTGGTGAGAAGTGACAGCATTGCTGCTCACCAGCAGGAAATAAGAGAAGGGTTTGGAGAGGTCACTCAGTTGAGGTTCTCCATCCAGACTCCACCACTCAGGGGCCTCAACTGACAATGCAGAGACCCACAGACTAACGGGTGAGATTAGTTCCCGAGGTGTTCAGAAAAAATTGAAATGAGCAAGGACGCAGGTTTGCTTGGGAGCTAGATTTCTGTTTGAAGACCAAAAGCCTCCCAGGGAGAACAGCAGCACGAGGACATGTGCAGGACAGACAACACCAATACGGATTTGGTGCTGGGGCCACAGAGGAGGAGAAGACAACATGCTGTGCATCATCTCACCTGTTTGTAGGCGTAAAGCTCTTTGTGCGCCTGATGTCTGAGCCTGCAACAGAAAAGGTGAGAAATGTGAAGGCAGCAACACAGTCAGGGGCACTGTAAAACCTCAACTGATTCATGTCTCTCCTTTCCACATTGAACACATTCATTTTTTAGTATTTCCCTACAGGAAAAGGCCAAGTGGGACGGGCAATAGGCAGCTGCCACAGAATCAATGAATCACTGATTGGTTTAGATCAGAAGGGACCTCAGAGATCATCTAGCTGCAACCCCCGGCCATGGGCAGGGATACCTCTCACCAGACCAGGTAGCCCAGAGCCCCATCCAACCTGGGTCTGAAAGCAGCTGCAGCTGGGAAGGCAACTCTCTACCCAGAGGCACACAACCTCCTCTCCTTTATCTTGTTGAATCTCTGTAACTTCCCATACAGACTTCACCTGCACCATTAAGACCTGCAAAAGTTGCTGAGTAAATTGGGAGCAGCCACCTACACCCCCAGTTCCCAACAACTTCTGCTGGCAACAGTTCTAGAGTGGCTATGGAACCTTTCTCTAGGTTGAGCAGGTAAAGGACGGCTGTTTGTCCAAAGGCAACACTAGAGCAGAAAGCTTTGAAAGAAAATCAGTAGACTCACAGAATCACTCAGGTTAGAAAAGACCTTTAAGAGCATTGAGGCCAACCGTTTCCACTGCACTGCCAGGTCCCCACTAATCCCTGTCCCTCACCCCACATCTCCACAGCTTTGCAACCCCTCCAGACTTGGAGGCAGCCTGGGCCAGGCCTTGACAATCCTTGTGGGGAATAAATTCTTCCTCAAAGACAACCTAAAGCTCCCCTGGCACAACTTGAGGCTGTTTCTTCTTGTGCTGTCACTTGTTCCTGGGGAGAAGAGACCAAGCCCCTCTCTACTCCATAAAGAGTAATCTTTAGGGGTTTTAGCCAAGTGTCAATAGTGGTGAAGTTCACTGTCAGATGAAAATCACAGAACTGATTAGGCTGGAAAAGACCTTTAAGCTCATTGAGTCCAACCACTGATCCTCAGTACTGCCAGGTCCCCACTAACCCCTCTTCCTCACCCCACATCTCCACAGCTTTGCAGCCCCTCCAGACACTGGGACTCCAGCACTGCCCTCGTAGCCTGGGCCAGGCCTGAACAACCCTTCTAGGGAAGAAACTGTTTCTCAGGGCCAACCTCAACCTCCTCTGGTACAACCCAAGGCTGTTTCCTTTCATCCTGTCACCTGTTTCTTGGTAGAAGAGACTGACCCACATCTCACTTCAACCTCCTAAAGTTCAGGGAGCTGTGGAGAGCCTCCTTTTCTCCAGTTAAACCCCTCCAGTTCCCTCAGCCATTTCTCAGAGTACTTGTGCTCCAGACCTTTTCCCAGTTCCACTGCCCTTCTCTGGACACATTCCAGCCCCCCCATGTCCTTCTGACAGTGAGTGAGGGGATTGTAACTGACCCCAAGATTCATGGTGCGGCTCAGTCCAGGGGGATGATCCCAGCCCTGGTCCTGCTGGCCACACCAGTGATGATACAAGCCAGGATGCCACTGGCCTTCTTGGCCACCTGGGCATAAGTAGCTTTTCTCCAGCCATTACTGACCAACCCCTGCAGGTCCTGGTGAAGGAGCCAGAGCCAATGCCACCTTTCAAAGTACAGCGTGAGGGTTGTGGGTGGCCTCCCCCCCATCCATTCCAGAAGCAAATCATGGGATGGTCATGAAGGGGATGAACCCATTCCAAAACCACACTTCATGGTGGAAACCCAGCTGCTGGATGCAGGGATTTGAGGCAACAAGCAAAGGGTTCATCCCACCCACTCTGTCTCCAGAAGACGGGTGGCAGCATCTGTCCCCATTCCTGCACAGAACAGCAAACACAAACCTACGTCACATCTCTTCATCATTGTCAGCACAAGTTAATATTGATAAAACATCTTCTCCCCGCAGAACAGCCTGTTCTCCACAACCAGTTGGAGAGCTCTGCAGGCTGGAGAAGCTGATTCTGCTCCTAAAATGGTTTATTAAAAACAAAACTAATAAGGCTTCTCCTTACAAGACACTGCACTTAGCTCTGAGAACTCCACAGGGAAGTCACCAAGGCTGAAGTGCTGGCCAAGGACTTTAAATACAAGGTCAGTGTGAGTCTACAGGGCTTGGACAGCCAGAGAAAGAATTCCCCAGGGAGGTTCCAGCATCACTTCAGAGGGAAAACCCCCTTTGCCTGTAATTTCACTTCTCCCAAAACGTTCTGGGGACTGCTGTTTACCCCCTAAACTTTCTGATCCTGTAACTCTGCAGCAGGTGAGTTAGAGAAACAGGATGTAAAAGATATATCCCAGTCCTTTTGGCTTGAAAAAAAAGCTCTAAAACATCATGGAATTAGTAAAAATGTACCTTAATGCTGCAGAGATAGCTGCACTAAGTGAGCTCCTGACCCCGAATTTAGCAGGGAGCCAACCCCTCCTCCCCTCATGCCACTTCCCAGCAGGGACCCTGCAGAAAGGAGCAGCCTGGGGTCACCATCCCTCTGTCAGAGACCCCCAGCAGAAGACAAACGAACAACAAAGAAAACAGGATGAAACCAGCCCGACCCACAGGGATCCCGGCAGCTGGGAAACTGGTTATGAAATACAGATGGGGCAAAGAACCACTCACTGCTGGAGACCACAAAATTAACTCTCCCAGCACAGAGAAAAGCATTTCATGGACTCGTTTAGGATGGAAAAGACCTTCGAGATCTTCAAGTTCAACCATTAACCCAACTGTCTCAAGGCCATCACTAAACCATGTCCCTAAGCTCCACATCTCCATGACTTTGAAATATGTCCAGGGATGGTGATTCAAGCCCCTACCTGGGCAGTCTGTTCCAAGGCCTGGTAATCCTTTCAATAAAGATTTTCCTAATGTCCTACTAAACTTCCTGTGGTGCAACTTGAGGCCATTTCCTCTTGTCCTATCACTTGTTCCTTGTGAGAAGAGACCAACTACCACCTCTCTCCAACCTCCTTTCAGGTAGTTGTAGACAGCTCCCTCACCTGCTCCTCACAAGGTCTATTCTCCAGACCCTTCACCAACCTTGCTGTCCTTCTCTGGATCCATTTCAGCCTCTGAGTGTCTTTCTTGTGTCATAGAGCAGTGAGCAGGTGCCAAGGCTTTGGTTCCAACAAGCCCAAGGAAAGTGTCCCCCAGAACAAACTCAAGCACATGTGGACACCATAGAGGCCTCTGGACCAGCACTTGGGAAGAGGTGACCACCTAGCCACAGATCTATGCAGCTCTGTGCTGTCAGCGTGCAGCTCTGCTGCTGCTAAGGGGATGGACCATCTGGGGAGGCTTTGCCAAAAAACAAACCTCTCTGAGGGTTATGGGGAACAGCCTGAGCACATCTGGTCCCGAGTCATGCAAGCTCCATCTGCTCCTCCATATTGTCCTTTCCAAGCCAGGAGCCTGGATGGATGCCGGCTGGACCTGGCAGAGCTCTCATAACAAGACCTCGAATCCTGGCGAGTGATATTCCCAGTCAGACCCGGTGCTTCATCCATCTTGTGACAGGCGCTGCGACTTCAGATGAATTCCTGGCAGATGGCTGGTTTAGACAAGGGACCACGCAACATCCTAACACCACTGCATGGCTGGGGACTCCACGTGTGCCCATCCCGGAGCATTCTGTGCTCTCTGCCCAAGCTTCTCACATCTCCCCATTTCCAAATGACCTACAGCAAGTGAGCTACTATGGAAATACAGTGAGGAGGAGACAATTTTTTGCAGGCTTTCCTTCAAGATCTGCTTATTTGATGCTTTACATAAGAAAGAGAGGTGCTGGTGCTGTCTCTTTCTCCCATCACCATGTTGCTCTCCACAGCCCAACTGATCTCCCCAAACCCAACCACTGCATTTGATCCAGGTGGGTTTGAAGGCAAAAGGAAAAAACCCCTATAAAAAAGGGCTTTTTTAAGGGCAACATACCCTGTGCCTGCTGCAGACTTTGTGTTGCTCTGGCACAGGCACCTGGGCACCTGCAGAAAAGCACCAATGAAGGCAGAGGCAGTGGCTGCAAGGTGGAACCTTTGCTCTTTCCCACAGAGGTCTGCAGTGGTGAAGAGCTTGAGAACCACCCAGTGCCCAGGCAGCCATGACCCTCGCTTCCTACTAGGTTCTGTTTTAACCATACAGATTAAAAATGTCACCTTTCCCGCTGCTGGCGCAGGCAGCTCATGCTCTGTGGACGTAGTCACAAAGCCCAGCCCATATGTCCTCCTCCACTGCTGGGTCCTTATTTAACACTGTCAGCTCTGCCATTAGGGGTCAGTACACCAGATATCGGCTCTTCCCTGCTTCAGTTGCCTCCCTGGCTGAGGATGTGGCAAAGAGCAAGGATCTGGAGCAAGCAACGAGAACCAGAGCCTGCAGAGATTGGTGTCATGAAGTCTGCTGTTTATTTGCTAAATGTCTGCAGATGTGTGAGCCATGAGAAGAGGGAGCAGATGGGCTGATCCTGCTACCACGGGATGAAGGGCATTTGCTCACTGAGCAGTCAGGTACTGACACTGCTTTGGTGTTAAGCAGCTCTGAAATGGTGTGGCAACGCCTCTGTGAGGAATCATATGGGATGTTCATCACTTGCAGGTCTGTGGTGCCCATTCTGCTGTCCATCTGCATCATGGCATGGTTTGGGTTGGAATGAACCATCAAAGCTCCTTCAGTCCAAGTGCCTGCCATTAGTAGGGGCATTTGCAACTAGAGCAGGCTGCTCAAAGGCCCAAGGTCCAACATCACCTAGGATGGGGCTTCTCCCACCTCTGGGCAACCTGGGCTAGGGTCTCACCAAATTCAGCATCCAAAATGTCTTCCTTCTGTCCAGTCTGAATCTCCCCCTTTTTAATTTCAAACCATAACCCTTTGTCCCGCCACAACAGCCCCTGCTGGAAAGTCCATCTCAATCTTTCTCATTGAAGCTCAAGTATTTTCACCCCACACAAAGAAGTTCACAGGAGGTTGATGTTCCTGGACGCATCAGCCCAGCCAGAGATCACAGTGAAACCTTCCAGAATGAGTGGGGTGGCGGAGTGGGGGGTTGGGGCTGGGGTATTCTTGTTTTGCCAGTAACAGAAATAGAGGGGTGTTTTGAAGAGATTCATAGAGTTTCTACAGAGTTCAGGGCTATAAAGGGATCACTGCATCCAACCTCCCTTCTATCACAGGTCATTAAACAGCACTTCAATCCTCCAGGGAACACAAGCCAATGTGTCATCCAGAAAAGCCCTTTGTCTTCGTTTAAAGACACAGAGGATCTGCCACTTCCCTCTGCTGGCTGGTTTCAGCGGTTACTCAACCGCTCTCTTAAAACAAGCATCCAGCTTCTAAATTTAAAGATTTTCTGGCTTGATCTTCCAGACATGACTACTCGTTGTTCCTTCTTTGGGGCAGAACACACCCAGCAAGCCCCGGTGTCCAGGAAAACACCCTCAAAGTCCAGACGCCTCATTTTGCAAGTGAGCAATATAGATCCCATCTGGGCAAAACATGTCCTGGAGCCTTCATTTCTGCATCCTCCCCCACTGGTGTCCCAGTTAAAATGCAAACGCTAGGAACAGATACAAATCCCAGCACAGACCTCACCATGGAGGTCCTTCTGGCAGTGAGTGAGGGACCCAGAACTGAGCACGGTATTTAAAAGAGTACACACATCTTGCTTCGCTGGGCTACAAGAGCAGAAGGAAAGATTTTCAATGCCCTCTGGATGAAACCCTGGTGGGACTAGCTGATGTGAGCCAGCACAGACACAGCCTCTGTGGTGCAAGAAGAGACCAGGCTCCTGTCTCACAGTGGGACTGTGACGGATGTATGGCTAGCAGGGTCCTGGGCTCACCCCAAAAACTGGAGGGGAGGAAGAGTATGGCAAAGCATTTTTGGAGCTTGCCAGGAAAGCTCTGGGAGTACATTATTTTTGCAGCCAGCAGCCCTTTGCTCCTGTCTGCAGGGCCAGAAATGAAGTCAGCCCCAGATCCGATCCCAGGTTATCAGCACAACTCACCCTGCTATGGTCACCTCAATTCCTGGACACTACGTTTTTCCCCACTTGCCTCTTGCCTTCTCTTAGGCAGTAAGAGTTTCTCCTCTCAATTAGCTGCCTGATTCTCTCCCCAACAGCCCATAAAGTAACTCAAACTATCCCCAAACTGGAGCAACCTTTAACCCTGCTGCCCTGCTCCCTGTCATTGAGATTAACAGATCTACTCTGCA
Organism: Upupa epops; assembly: GCA_013397515.1. Taxonomy (NCBI): domain Eukaryota; kingdom Metazoa; phylum Chordata; class Aves; order Bucerotiformes; family Upupidae; genus Upupa; species Upupa epops. Next base: position 426,770 of record VZRI01006833.1, read on the forward strand.
TCATTAATCTCTAAACTGCGGTGTCGAATGAGCAATTTGTGTTCAATAAAGAACAGAGCAGGCATTAAACATTAAGCATCCAGTCTGCAAGTTACTCATTCAAGGGGAGAACGTGTTGAAACATTAAGCAGAGAGCAGGAACCATAAAACATCCCTTTGCAGGCTTTTTGAGAGGCCAACCGTGCTCTCATGCTTGTGTGAGCACATGTGTATCTGCCTCTCCTGCCTTCAGAGAGGACGATACAATTGCTCATGGCACTGGGAGCTACACGATGGATTTGCAGGGAAGCAGCATTCAGCGTGTGCTACGGTTCTGTGGGGATGAACCTTGAGTCTGACACCATGCAGCTGAGTCAATAATGATGGAAGATTAAACCACTGGGGGATGCAGTGAGTTGGCAGGAGGAAGAGCAGGAAGGAGAGCAGGCACCATCCTCTTTTTGGGATGGAGGGATTTGTGACAGGCTAGTCTGAACCAGAATCACATAATCTCTTTCGCTTCATGAGACCTTTATGCTCATCGAGTCCAACTACTCACTCAGCACTGCCAAGTCACCGCTAAACCATGTCCCTAAGCACATCTACATATCCTTTAAATCCTTCCAGCAGTGGTGGTTCCACCACTGCCCTGGGCAGTCTGTTAATGCCCAATGACCTTTTCAGAGAAGAAATTCTTCCTAACATCCAGCCTAAACCCCCCCTGGCACAGCTTGAGCCATTTCCTCTAGTCCTATCTCTTTTCAACAAGGAGAAGAGGCTATGTCCCTCCTCATGCCAACCTCGTTTCAAGTAAAGAGCAAGTAGTTGTAGAGGCTGGCAGTGGCAGCTGGTGAGAGCAGCCAGAGCACATTCCCTTACCTGATCAAGTAGCAGCAGAAGAGCAAACTGAGGATGAAGACAAATATGGCTGTGCCAAAAACCACGATGTATATGTTGAGAGGCAGGTTCTGGAACCCGATATTCGGCATCCTGAAGCTGTAATGCTGGAAGTCTGAGCTCATGGGTAGGCTGTGGAGACAGGAGAGAAAACACATGGATGAAGTTCCTTCAGCAGCATAGGATGTGCTCCTTGTCCCTGATGCAGGACACCCTTGGCCAAATCCGTGAAAACAAAGCAGAGCTAGATCAGCCTGGGCTAGGATTTTTCTTCTCCAACCATGAGCTTTGCCTCCAGCTCTTCTCCCTATACACATCATCCTTTAAGTTAATTGCTGCATCAAATGAGATTCGCATCTGAAGCCCTGGCTGCAGCCACGTTCCCCAAACCCCTTGTTTGGGGCTAAAAACACTGAGAGCAGCCAGAAAGCCTCATAGCCAGGCAGTTTCTCCTTCCATTTCCCCCCAGTGGATTCCTCATTCCACAGAAATCCCCCCTCCAAAACCATGGAGTGTGCATAGGGACCTGTGTGGGTCTAACACGTTCCCAGCACATCCCTGACAGAATGGAGAGGACACGGACATTCCCATGCCATGCAGCCATCCCATCAGGAAATTACAAGGGCCATAAAAGAGACTTGGTTCGGTTTTTTCCACATGAGACCCAGGTTTGGTGGTTTGAGAGCATTTTTTGGCAGGACAGGTTTCGGCTTTATTCCTCAGTACAACCCCAGGCTGCTTCTCTCTGGGAAATCTCAAAGACGCCACAGAAAAGATGCCACAAGGAGTTTTAGCTCTTGAGGCACTGAGTGTGTGACTGAAACCTCTGTCCCCCTAGAGAGACCCAGTTAGAACATGAACAGCTGCCTGGGGTAACAACATCAGCCTGTCACCCATCCCAGGATTTTAGCTTTGTGATTCACCACACAAGACACAAACACTGCACAATAACCCTAAGAGGGAGATTTCCAGCAATCAGGAAGAAAAATACCACTGTAACCCCCCCACCCCCCACTGTAACGCCAAGATAACACTCCAGATCCTTAACTAAGAAACACCTATTTATTATTCATTCTCCCTTTCTACTAAAATCATCTCCTGAGCCTTTCACCCAATCATCACAGCTATCTCTAGCCAGGCACCAAGTTCACCCACCCCCAGCTTTGAAAAGGAAGTTTAAAGAATATCTCTTTGTTTTATGGGAGAGGGCTGGATGTGCAGTTGAATTTCCCAATGAGCAGGGAAAGTACCTGCAGCCTCAACCCTGTTTCCCAAATAAAATTACGGAGGGATAATGAACCCTTCCCCTGGAGCGGGGAGTTTTCAGCAGCAGTAAATTAATCAAGTGCTCGTAATTTTGCACAGGGGTGAGATGATGGGGGAACCATGGGGCATGAACCCAAACACAAAAGCATCCCCTGAACATCCCACTCCTCTAAGAACCATCCTCACTCCTGTATCCACCTCGAGATCACAGTTTTGAGGAGTTCCCCAGCTTTTCCTCCATTGTCCCACCATATACCAGCCTCACCTCTCATCCCGGCTGCTTCTCCAGCACTAACCCCTCACTGAAGGCAGCATCTCGCTGAACCCCCACCCGAGAGCCTCCTCTCCGCAGCTGCTTTCGGTTTCCTCAGCTCACTGGAAGATTCGAGGCGATTCCTGCTAACGCCTGGATTTGATTAAAGCCTCCAGAGAATAACACGCATGTTCAGAACCTCTCCTGGCCAACGTGGAAACACTCAGAGCTCGGGAAACTGGCAGACCCCTGCTGCGAGCACTGCTGGGGATGGGATTTTATAGCACGGCAACCGCCCTGAGACTCACGCTCCTCCAGCAACGCTCGCGCCACTCAGCCGAGCTGTTAGCCTTTGCAAATAAATTTCAAACAAACCAAAAAAAATAAAAAAGCCCCCAAACCTTTGTTCTCAGTTCCAGCAGAGTTAATGGGCAGCTCAGTGTCGCTGCATAGGGTCGTGTTTGGCCTTCGTCTCTTGCATTTGCTGGGTCAAAGGGATTTTAGACAGTTCAGGGCACTCCCCTTGGTCATGCTCAAGTGATTAAGGATGTTCCGGCTGGAGGACAAGGCTCTAGTTGTCACTGCTCGTCCTTGGGCTTGTGCTGACAGTACTGGCATTGGCCAAGGTTGGCCGGGTCCAGCTCCTCAACAACCCAGCAGAAAGTCAAACATTCTCTGAAAGCTTCCAGTGTTTTTGGGAGGAAGGAAAGACCATTCTCAAGGAAGAGGCAACAACATCAACCAGCACTGGTCTATCAGTTTTCCTTGCTTTACACCTCTGCCTAGTGATGCTCCTCTGATGAGAGCCAAAGGCTTCAGTCTCACTCTTCCACCCACCAGGAGATGCTACAATGGACAAAGCCCAAGAGGTAGAGGAAAATGAAGACCCTAGCTGCATTTAGAGCAGCAAACCTCATCCAGCTAGAAAAGCTCCTTATCCTGGTGTTCAGCAGAGCTGTGCAGCACTTCCACCAATCCCCATGGCCTTGGCCACAGCTACAAACTATCACAGCGCACAGCAAACAAGTAGTCCCACCCACAGCATCCTTCTCTCCTCTTCCAATAGCACCAATCCCCTAATATTTTGCCCTAAAGGGATGTTACAAATGCAGCCATGTCCTACCACAGGGGGACAATCATTTAGACCTCTGTGTGTCCCACACGAGAGTCAACCAACCTCCGTGTGAAATGACCTTCTCTACATTGGAGCTACCCTTTCCCACTACAGCAGCTGCGAAACATTACAGCAGAAGAAAAATCATGGAGGTTACAGGGGAAAAAATGAAGTTACCCTGCAGAGGATCCAGGAAACTGTTAACTTTGAAAGCCTTCACTGAAACCTGATGATCTTAAGCAGCCAAGCTTTGGGGTTGGGTGGTTTTTTTTTTGTTTAGAGGCATGGGGCTGGTGGGTGGGGAGGAGGAACCGTATTTTAATCTGCTTCAGATTTGCAAGAGTGCAGCCAAAAGAAATAAAAAAGGAGTCATAAAGCAGGATGAAATGTTGCTGGTGCAGAACAAAAGCCTGCCTGTTGCTGTCTCCATTGCCAAGGCACTTCAGAGCAGGCAGATGCTCCTGCTGGGGCACTCCCCCACCCCCCACCAAGTCCCCATAGCCCCTGGGATTTGGGAGAAGATGGAGTTGGTATCACAGAAATCTAGAGGGCTGGATTTCTCCAGGGCGTCAGGTTATCAAGGATGGTGGGGGGGAAGATGCTGCTTTGCTTCTCATTTATAAATTGAACTTGCTGCGCTGGCAGAGATGAGAAATGGGAGGTTTTACCCCATTTTTCTGACATCTCCTGCTGTGCCTCGGTCCATCAGATCTGCAAGTCCTCACAGAGCATGAAATTATGCAGAAAATACATATATGAATCTGCATATTTCTTTGGATTACACATCTGTATGTTTACTTAATGGCACAACAGCTTGTAAAGCTAGATAGGAGCAGCACTGGCCTTGTGGCAGGGCTGTAGCAGAGCCAGAAGTGGCAAAACCAGCCAAGCTCCACTCCTGTTCATTTGTTCCAGCCCTCTGAATCAGCCTGTCCCCCATTTCTTCAATGCCCACAAACCCAAGCGTTAATAAAAAGCTACATCGGGGTTACAGGCACAGCCAGGCGTCAGGAAGCATCATGGATCAGTGTTAATCCGCTGGCTTCAAATGGGGCCACAATGAGCCGCACAGCCAGTTAATCCTTGCTATCATCACAGCAAGCGCTCAATGGGCATGGGCAGCTCCTTACCCAGAACTTTCATCAGGACATCTCTATGGGTTTAACAAAGGGGGCCATAAACTCCTCACAGGCAGAGAAACTGAGGCAGGAGGGATGCTGCTATTCCACTGTGATGATGCCATGAACATCATTCATGGGACCAAAAGCTCCTTAAATTCTCTTTCCTACTAACTTGCTTTATGGGTTTGCACCTTGGGGCTCCTACTTAGGGTTTGGCTGATTAAACGACGCTGCTTGTGCCTTTTGTGTAATTATTGATAACACCAGAGCACAAAGCTGGTCATCGCACCTGTACGTAACTGGAACACTAAACTTCACTTCCAACCTAAATGATTGGCGATTCATTCTAACTCATGCGTTGCTGTAAATAAAACCCCATTCTCAGAGGGATTACCTGATTTTTTCAAGATTAACCTCTTCCGCTGGGACTCAAAGCAAAGCCTGCCTGGTCTGAGCCTCCTGAACATTAACTGAGGAAACCGGATGGAGCTGGTGCGCAGATCCCCCACAACACCGCACTGACCCATGTCTGGGAAATCCTGAGTTTACAAAGCAGACATGGGGCAGGTTCCCACTGCCCAATCCAAAGGACAAGGCAAGGCTCCAAGCTGAAATATTTTATGGATGTGAACGGCTTGGATTGGGCGTGGACAGCGTCTCCAGTTTCAAAGGCGTTACACAAGCCCGTGGTGTGTCCCTGACAGGTTTAACCAAAGCGCTTACTAACTCTGTTGAAAGTTAAACCGTGAGTGGCTGACAGGAGACTTCTGAAACACCCTGAGTTGTTCTGCAAAGCTGGGGTGTTCTTCCATGCGATAAATCCACCACAGAAAGGTTGTGCACTGGTTAGGCCTAATAGGATAATATTATTTTTTAAAAAAAAGCCACTATTTTTTCTTTTTTTCCACATGTTTAAAGAGCAGCAGTGAGAGAGCTGCCTGATTTTAACTCGCCATAAAAAAAAACTCCCAGTGAGAACCCCAGAAAGAAAGCAGAGCCTTGACCTCAAGCAGCTGTAAAGAATTTCCTCCAAGCTCCACCTCTGGAACTGGTCCAGCACAAGGAGGATCCGCTGGGAGAATCGTGAGCAACTGTGGGGCCAGTCCCTGACAGCAAACCTCGTCTGGGACAATGCTTAATGGGAATGGGAGGAACTTTGGGATGTCAAACCTATTTGGTTTATTATTTTACCCCTTTCTGCTGTGGCCAGGGGGTGATGGTGGATTTTGATCAGGTGCCTGAACAACCAAGAAACCAAACTGTCCTCCAAAGCACGAACTGCTTTAAACCTTTGATCCCTTCTCTGCAGAGAGCAAATCCCATGCTTTTTCTTGGACTGGAATCTGGGAATAGCCTGGCTGTGTTCTTTGACACCAAGCCCCAAAACTTAACCCCTACAAACAGAGCGATGTGACAATGCGACAAAGCACTTGGCTGATGGAAATAAGTCTTTAAAATAAATACCCAGTAGTGCAACTGGTACCACTGCAATTTCCAGCAAGTGCTTCTTCATTCTGGACTGCTACTGAACAGAGAAACAAACCCACAACCCTAATACCAACAAGCACCTTTAAATACGAAAAGGTTTTTGCTACCACTGGCAAAGAAATGTGCAGAAAATAGGTCAGTGGCAGCTCCCAGCACACATTTCCATGTGAAGCGCTTCTAGTCAGGAGGAAGCACTTTTCCAGGGAACAAAAAGGAAAAATAACAAATTCAAAAAGAGTCAATAGGTGCTTCTTCATAGAACCACAGAATAGTTTAGGTTGGGAAAGACCTTCAAGATCATCAAATCCAACTATTAACCCAACTGTCTGAAGATCACGACTAAACTCTGTCCCTAAACTCCAAATCTCCACGACTTTGAAACACGTCCAGGGATGGCGATTCAAGCCTCTACCTGGGCAGCCTGTTCCAATGCTTGAGGAGCCTTTCCAGGAAAAAGTTTTTCTTCATGGCCAACCTGAACTTCCCCTGGTATAGCTTGAGGCCATTTCCTCTTGTCCTGTCACTTCTTCCTTGGGAGAAAAGTCCAAGCCCCACCTCTCTCCAACCACCTTTCAGGTATCTGTAGACAGCAAGCCGCCTTCTCTCCAGACTAACCCTCTGCTGGTTCTTTTAAACTGCTCTGTGCTAGATGGTGAGTCTGAAGTTGAGCCCTGCTCAGGCTGCCATCAGGAAGGAAATCACTTATCAGGAGGGTTTGAGGAGGAGTTGGCAGCTTCTCGCTTCCAAACACACCCCTCAGCTGCCCACGCATGGTGCAGTTTTGCTTCTCAGCAATGAAATCACACTTGAGGAATTTTTCCCTTTGGCCCGGGGGTTTTATTTTTGTTCCTTTTCCTGGCACGCAGCTCCATCCCAGACCCGCGCCACGCTGCACCACACAGCTCAGGTGCTAAAGGATTTAATAACACCCTGTTAATTACAACCAGGAGTAGTTTAGATTGAGCAAAGGACAGAAAGCCAGGGCTGAAGTCAGACCTCACTGTAGTGAGAACCAGGACAACTTGTTTTCTGCCCGTGTTTCAGTTTCTTTTCCTCATTTGCAGTTCTCTCCAGTTAATGGATTCCTTGTGGAAACAGGATGGGAAAACCCATGAGAAATGCTCAGCTGAAGAGCCAGTTTAAAAAAAAGTTGGTGTTAAATGCTCCAGGGTATTTGCAGATTCCTGAATGACACCAAGAGGCTAGTCGTTCCCAAAACACCACAGAATCACAGACTGGTATGGGCTGAAAGGACCTTTAAAGCTCATTCAGTCCAACCCTCTGAAGTTAGATCTGCAACTACAGCAGGTTGCTCAGAACCCCAAGGTCCAACCTTACCTATGATGTGGCTTCTCCCACCTCTCTGGGCAACCTGCGCCTGGGTCTCAACAGTCTCAGTGTGAGCAATTTCTTCTGTGCAGTCTGAATCTCCCTCTTTCGGTTTCAAACCATCACCCCTTGTCTTGTCACACCAGGTCCTTACAAAAAGTCCCTCCCCATCTTTCTTATCAGCCCCTTTAAGCACTGAAAGGCCGCAGTAAAGTCTCCCCATTTTACACATTTAGGAAGAACATCTTGCTTTGATCCAAGTCACAGTCAGGCTGAACACAAGCAACTCTCTGTTTGCAGAGCAGGAGAGCAGAGAGAACTGGCCGTCTCCTCTTTTCTACGGAGAAGCAGATGGAGCAAACAACCTTCTAGAAACCTTTTTCCCCAATTCCTAATCTCCTTTAAAGTGAAAAAAAATATAACCAGTGTGACATCAAGAGATCAATAATCCCTACAAAGTCCCGCTGGAAGCAGGTCCCTGTGCTGGCACTGGGAACCACAGCTTCTCAGGGCCAGCCCAGAGAGGCAGGATCAAGAGCCAAGCCCAGTGTGGGCTGTGGGAAGGCACAATGATCCCCTTTACACTCACTAAGGTTGTTAAGTTATGCAGGGTTGGCTTTTTTTTGGAGGAGGGTGGATGACATAATCTGAGAGGGGATCCAGATGGCTGCAAATCCTTGCTTGTGGTGGAAAAGCAGCACAAGGCCAGAGAGGGAAGAATTCATCTTTATGCTGCTGTGGTCTGCTGCCTGATGCTGGATTTCAGGCCTCGAGAATGCTCTCCATGGACCCTTTTAATGGCACCATTCATATTTGGGGTGAAAATTAAGGACAAGAAGCAGCTGGATGCAGAAATATGAAAAAGCTGGTGTATGGATACCAGGAAAAAGCCATTAAAACAGACTCCACAGAGGAGCCATCCTCAAAGCCTATGTTGAATCCACAGGGTATTTTAAGATGCTGACGGCATTAAAAAAAAAACTGTGGAAAAACCCAAACAAACCCAAACCTCAGCCTGCTGGGAAACTGACACCAAAGCCACGTCACTGACACTTGCTGTTTTCCATAATACTGCCAGAAAAATGAGCTGTGCTGTCAGCCTGCCCTTCCTCTGGGTTTAACACGAGTACTGGGGTTGGGGGCTGGTTATATTCGCATCATTCCTTCTCCTTTGCTGACACAAACAGGGTGGACTTTGCAATGCTTTTGGGTCCAGCAAACAAACTTTCCTGGGGCCACACACATACAGGACATGAACTGCTTCACTTCTACAGGATCGGCACAAGCAGAGGTGGCTTCAAGGATCACCAAACCCCTCCCAATTTAGCTGGAAATGCGAAATGTGCTTCTCTCCTCCCAGAAATGGCCAAGCGAAAGATCTAATGGAGATAAAGATGCAGCACCCCAACATACACCCTAACATCAATGCTGTGGGACCTCCTGTTCTCCCAACATGACTCTAGTGGGATGGAGAAAATCAAAGGACCTTAAACCTGCAGGTTACCACCACCCTGTGAGTCTTTAACCAGGAGATGGTAGATAACCACAAGTGAACTTTCAGCATTACCTACCAAGCCCTTTCCTGCACCCAAGGATGCTGTTTCTTACATGGATTTCTCACACAACAAACCCTAAATAAGTAAAACCCCAAGGAGTAGGACTGTACTGCTAATACAGGACTCACTTCAAACCAAACCACCTCGTGGAGGGTTATTTAAACTCTGCTGAGCGAACAAAAGCTGCCAAGTATTTCTGACTGATCCGAGGCAGTGAAGCTAAAACCCACCCAAGAGACTTCCAGGCGTGTGGTAGTTTGCTGTCAGGTCTTTAGGAATTCCCTGGCACTCAATCGCCTGCTAGAAGGCAAAAATATATGAGTAGCACTAAGGAGGTGGCTTAGCAACCAGCAGCCAGGCTGCCCCGAAGTCTGCTAAAAGGGCAAGAGAGCCCTCACCATGCCAGGGAGACCCCGTGATGCTGGGGAGATCTTGCAACACCAAGGAGACTTCACGATGCTGGGGAGACCCTGTGATGCCAGAGAGACCTCACCGTGTCAGACAGACCATGTGATGCTGGGAGGACCTCACCACGCCTGGGAGACCTTGCGATGCCAGGGAGACCCCATGATCAAGTTCAAGACAATTCCTGCAAGTTCTGATGATTAAATTGCTGCCTCGCATCAGCCAGCCCTAGAATTGTTTAACACTGGTCTTCATTATGAGACTTCCCCTACTTGAGTTCCATTATTCCTCTTTCAACTGAAATGGCAACACTGGAGGGGAAAACCCACACCAAGATGGAAGATCCCATGGCCACAGGGATTTTCAGGCAGCACTGCCGAGCAGGTTCATTGTAATTCATCTGGAGAAGCGGGTTTCCCTCGGCTCGGCGGGGGCTGCCATGTTAAATAACATTTGGATTCACAGGACAAGGCTGCTGAAGCACTACTGCGGCGGCTATTGGCACATTGCAATGAAAAACGCTGCAGTCTCATTAGTTATAGTGGAAATTATGAGCTTGTCTTTGTATATATTTAAAAGCCACCTCTGAAAGTGTATTGGGTCAGGGCCAGGAATTACTGGCACAAAACCCCTGCCACTCAGTAGTTTGGGATCGCCTGGCTCAGGCAGGTCAAGTGGCCACACAGCCATCAACCTGGCAGAAAAGGCACTGAAAAAAATACCCCGTGGGGAAAGACAAGAGGAGGCAAAGGTATGTGGTTTAGACTAAAACCTGGTCCAAGTTAGCTCCATGTGTGATTCTCTCTGTGAAAGCATCAGTGAACCCATCAGCTCAACAGCACTGTTCGCCCCTGGGGCTGGACCATGACAGCCTGACCCCTTTGCAATTACAGACAGTAACATCACCTACAGGATCTGCTCATCTCCAGGTCTGAGCTCCATGAAATCACAGACCGGTTTAAGTTGGAAAGGACCTTCATAGCTCCTGCAGTACAACCCCTTGCAGTGAGCAGGGGGATCTGCAACCAGAGCAGGTTGTTCAGAGCCCCAAGATCCAACCTGACCTGAAATGAGTACAGGAATGGGGCTTCTCCCATCTCTCTGGGCAACCTGGAACAGGGTCTCACCACCCTCAGCATCAAACATTTTTAACTTCTATCTCAACTGAATCTCCTTTTCATTTAAAACCATCACTCCTTGTCCTGATCCCCTCCCTGACCTGCTGCACAACTAGGTGGACACAAAGTCCAGGACAAGGGGGTCTTCTGGTCTATGTGTGCAGAGTAATGGCTCCTGTCCAGCTTTTCACCCAGCAGCGTCCCAAGTTCTTCTCCTTGGGGCTGCTCTCCATCCCTTTATCTCCAGTCTGTGCTAATAAGGAGGGTTACCCTGATCCAAGTGCAGGACCTTGCAGTTGGCTTTGTTGAACCTCAGAAGGTTCATACAGCACAACCTCTCCAGCTTGTCCAGGTCCCTCTGGATGGATCCCATCCCTTGACCTCACTACTTAGCTGGGGGTCACTGACAAATTTTCAAGCATCCAACAAGATCTTTTGGGTNTGTTGAACCTCAGAAGGTTCATATAGCACAACCTCTCCAGCTTGTCCAGGTCCCTCTGGATGGATCCCATCCCTTGACCTCACTACTTAGCTGGGGGTCACTGACAAATTTTCAAGCATCCAACAAGATCTTTTGGGTCAGCTCCCTACTTACCCGCACAGGTGCCGCAACCGCAGCCAAGCCACACAACCCCACGTATCTGCCGAACGGCTGCCAGGGACGCTGGAAGACAAGAAGAAAACAAACCCTAATATTGCACAAAAAGCCAGAGAGAGTGAGGGAGAGGCTGAAGATAGTGGGGCTACAACACTTCGATCAGCCAAAACTAGGGGTTGGTTCAGATCTTAGGAACAGTACTGAGATCCTCTCTGGAAACGTGTCATACAGAGAAAAGGAGGCGGAGGAAGGGGGGTGGAAATCAGCTCAGCTAATCCTTGCGATTTTATAAGCGTCTGAGACACTAATCCCTTGATCTCATTGAGAAGGATTAGAATTACTCCCTTGCCAGTAAATTTCAGAAGTTTACTACCAGATGTAAACAAAAGTGGAGAGCAGCCTGCAGAGATGGCTGCCACACAGCAAGTTCTTGCTTGGGAATCCTGTAACTAAGACTGGTTTTGGGATGGAAAAAGGGAATTTTCCATCCCTGTGTTGCCAAAGGTTATGTGGAACAATGCTGGTATTCGAGGAGAGCCAAGTCAGGATCCCACTCTGGGTGAGCATCCTACTGTGGTATCACAACCAATTTTGGGGTCCTGCTTTTATGAGAATGATGCTCCAACTAAAAATAACCCAAAATTTGTTCTATAGAGCCCATGGAAGACCATTTCAATTTTTATCTTCTATGCAGTAGATTTTTCTATCTGTATGACAACATTTGCCTGGCAGCTCTGTAGTGATGACCCTTGTTATTAAGGTGGAAAAAAAATGCCAAATGGTCATTAGGGACCTTAAAGCTCACCTAGTCTCGCCCCAGAACTCATGGGAACAGTTTGGCACCTGCAGCAATGGACAAATCATCATATTAAAGAAGGTTTTATTTGACAAATCAGGCAATAGGCAAACTCAGTTCATGAGAAACGTTAACAGCCAGAATAAATCCAAACCTGAAGGAGGCTTCAGGTGATCTTTTGCTGAGGAAAGGTTTTAGAAAACAGCAGTTTTCTACCAAGAAAAAGAAACCAAAAGAGTTTTAAGTTTGAACCTCAGCTCAGACCAGGACTCAAACTCAGCAGGGCTTGTCTTAAAACCACACCCATGGGAGGGGCTCAGTGCATCAGCAGCAGAATCATCCAATCATTCCATTCATGTTGGAAGAGACCTTAGAGATTACCGAGGGCAACCATGAACCAAATTGTACCAAGCTCAGTGCTAAATCATGGCCCCAAGCTCCAGATCTCCACCAAAATCCCTCTTGTTCAGCCCATGCGAGGAGAAAGACACTGGAGATGATACAGGGGATGACGCAAAGGGGAAGAAGCCCTAAAGGTGGTGGGAGCACATGACAACACCGCCCAGGCAAAGCCGCAGCTGAGGAAATGAACCATTTTGAACCATTTTTCCTGCTTTTAGTCCCCCAGTGCTGTCCCCCTATTCCTGCTGTCAACAGCCACCACTGCCACCAAACAAATCATCATCTTTGCTTTCAGCCACAAACAGACACAGATTCTTGTACAATCAGAGAATGGCTGGGCTTGGAAGGTACTGCTGAAGATCATTAAGTCAAATCCATCCTGCTAGAGCAAGATCACCTAGCACAGCCTCACAGGAGCACATCCATGTGGGTTTGGAACATCTCCAGAGCAGGAGACTCCACAGTCTCTCTGGGCAGCCTGTTCCAGGGTTCTGTAAACCCTCACCATGAAAAAGTTCTTCCTTATGTTTAGGTGGAACCTCCTACATACCACTTTATGCCCATAAAAAGCCAAAGAGAAAAAAAAGACCCAAGCAAACAACCTCCCTGCAGCTGCATTAATAAAACCACAAGCCAGGAAACCACCCCAGGGAAGCCCAGCCTGGCTACAGAGTTTCTATAGAGAACAATAGGAAAATGAGAATTGAAAGGACTGCGGAAACATTTGGCGTGGAGAGGAGTTTAATTTGATCCTTACTGTACGTGCCGGCTGCAGGGGGAAGGCACGACAGTGGACTAAGTTTACTTTAGTCGGAAGCTGTCAGGTAGGACACTGAGCACCCTCTCCCTGCCAGTTTCAAGATGTAATTTGGCTTCATCCATCACCTTACCTGCTGGGCAGCTCCTCCTGGCTTCAAACTAGTAAGGTTGGTCCGACCGAAGAGCCAAAACCTCCTCTCCTGTAAATTCCTGGGAGAGGTAACGTGCACATTTTCTCCTAAATGCTCTTCCAAGGCAAACAGCCAAGAAATACACTGATATTTGTGGGCAGGGAGAGCAGTATCAGCCCAGAGCCGGCTGATAGCTGCAGTCGGCGCTTTCAGTTTCTCTCTTGCCAAGGTTCTCCTGGCGCAGTTTCCTCTAAGGAGCTTTGCGAGTTAAAAGCTGCATTAACAGCAAGATTAATCCTCCACAAGGATAAAAAAATAAAAGACAATCAACCAAGACAAGTTGCTGCTGCGTCGTCTTTCTCTCACACTCACAAAAATCAACTGGTCGAACGACTTCCCTGCCTGGGGCTTCCCATGGCGTGGCCTGGCTCTCGCTCCTCCTCCTTCTCAGTGTCTCACCCGCTCTTGCCAAAGGCTGATCCAGTTTTAGCTTCAGCGTTGGAGCAACCCGAGACCTTGCAGCCTTCAGCTACTCCTGCTGTTAGTTTTGTCAGTGGGACACTTGTTCACGCATCAGCATTGAGACTTCCAGCTCCTCTTGGAGTGGCCAGGTTGTCCATCCTCCCTGAATGTGTCATCTTCTCAACCTCAAGAGACTTCTCAGCTGTGGTGCCTCCCACTGCCATCCCTAATTAGCAGGACACAGCAGCACTGGACATGAAGCTGAAACTGCTGAAGTTTATTTTTTCTACTTTGATGGGAATTAAATGCATCACGCACATAGAAAAATGAAACGTTGGATGGCCCTTTTCACTGCTCCAGGGCATCCAAAAACTTCTAGAGTCACCATTTGGATCAGGTGACTGCTGAGCATGCTCACCAGAAAGCACGGCATCATCGCTGATGTCATCTGGAAGTGCTGTTGGTGAGCCAGGGTGGGGACACGGGCAGGGCACCTGCTCCCAAAGCAGTCAGAGTGGTTTCAGGGCAACACTCCTACAAAGGGACCAGGAAGTCTGTGCAAGGTAGATGTTATCTTGTGTCAACACTGCTTGGCTTAATGATGAGTGATGGCAGGAAACAAAAACAAACAGAAACCCGGCTCAGTGACACTAATCATGGCAAAGACCAAGAACTCCTGAAGACCAGGGGAAGCCTCAAACACCACCCTCTGGGTTTTGACATCAAAGGTTCCAAGGTGGCTGAAGAGCACTTTGTGGATTCTACACCATCCCAAGGAATGAGGTTGCCTCAGTTTACTTCACTCAGATGAGACAGCAATAGTCTGACCTGCTGAGACAGGACCTTGTCTTGGCCTCTTGGCCATCCTAAGCTGGGCTATGTCACAGCATTTGAGGCTGTGGTGGTAGGAACAGGAGATGAACACACTCAGCCATGGTGGTTCTCTCCACTGTTCCAATGTCCAGGTGGTACTTTATGTCTGTGAGCTACTCACTTGCAGCACATCTTCTGCCATCTGGACAATGTGGAGGCAATGGCTGGGCTGTTGGGAGGGGTGACCCAAGAGGTAACAGATGGAGGGGTAGTCCATGAGCAGGAAAGGCGACCTAGCAAAGCTGTGTGTCCTTGTATCATCCCATGCATCATTCAGTCCAGGAGATCTGCTGGAAATATCAATCCTGCTTGGGTAAAATCTGCAGGTGTGGTTCAGTCACACTGTCTAGAAATGCCTCACAATGCATAACCCCGAACCCTCTCATCTCCATCATTTGCCTCTCCTCCAGGACATGCCCAGGACCATCCTCCAGCCAAGAACAGCGACAGCAACCAGCAGTCATTATCCCATTTCCCATCTGGCACTTCCTTATCTGAAGGTCAGACAGGTCTCACTAACACCCAGAGTATGCTGACTGAGGTGTCCTTCACAGCTGGTCCATCACAGGTATCTCCAGTTGTCCTGGAAGGGACTGGACCAGAACCTAGCCTTCACAGGCAAGAGGTCCCACCACAGCTTAGCCACCTCCACAACTTGTCCCCTAAAATCCAGGGCAGCCTTGGACTAAACAACAATCCAATGAACAGCCCAATAGTGTCCAAACCCATCTGGCGAGGAGAAGGAAGGTCCTAACCAGTGGGTCACCCTTGGCATTCACTTTCACCAGTTCTACGCAGCTATACAATATGCTAACCCACACCAGGCAAGCAGTTAGGTGGAGCTTCAGATGGCTACACAGAGGATTCCCTCCAACAGCAAGACCAGGAGACCCAAGAGGTCACCACCACCCTCACCTCCAGCAGCTCCACCATCCGCTTATGACCAGGAGCTCCAACCGCAGGCATCAGCCACACAACACTGTCTCTCCTGGATGCTTTCATCACCATCACATGGGTGAAAGAGTTATTCTCCCTCTTTAAATCCTCAATTAGCTCATTCTGGATTCCCTCCACATTACCCCCAAAGCATTTCTTCTGCCAGGGGCCGTATTCTTCTGCTGACAGTCACTGGAGGCAAAGTCTTGTTATTTTTCCGGGCCGGGGGCCAAATTTGTATTTAATTTTTGCTCCAGATGGCAGAGTACTCCAGATGCATCAGCTGGAGCATCTAACCTGTATGAACAGAGTAATAGAGCAAATAACCCAGTTTACCCAAGGCCACTCGACACGCTCAAGGTTGGTCTGTTTATACCCATCATGAAAAAAAGAAAAGACGCTTGAATATGGATTCCAACAACAGTCTCAATATCAAACAGGACTGAAACGGCGACTGAAACAACAACAGGAGCCTAAAAAATAATAATACCCTAAAGGTTGTGCTTGCTCTCAAGCATAAAGACAAAGGTTTGTTTCAGCTGTCGGGTCTGAGCCTGGACCTGGTTTCATTCACCTTCCTCTCTCCTCACTGGCCAGAGAGGCTGGGGTTGAGCTTCTCACACTACAAGCAAGCAGAAAGGTTGGTGAGTCCAGGGTTTTCTGTGCAATGATGAGAGCTCCTGGCCCTGCTGAGCCAAGAGAAACATGAGAGGACAACCCCAAGACATTCCACTTTGGCTTCTAGTGGATTTGGACCAGTTCTAGGAAGCTGCTGTGTCCCTCTGGCACAGCCTGCAGTGGGGACACATTTCCTGCAAACTATCTCACTCAAAATAACCCAAAGAAAGGGACAAAATCAAATGACAGAGAGATGTGAACTGTTGGTTTATCCATCTGGGTGCACGAACCACAGCATAAAAGCAGCTGAGCTGGCAAATGGCTGGAAACAAAGGGACAGGGGGTGTTTTTTGTGCTCAACTGCTCCATTCAGAGCACCCTCAGGCTGTGAGAGCCCATCCCGGTGGCAGTCCAGACAAAGAGAAGCCCAGGACCTTCGGGCAAGAGCTGGACAGGGAAAACTGAGGTGAGGAGATACCCTGCATCACCCTCACCAGCAGCCGCCGAGCTGGGTTCGCGTGTTGCTGAACACGTTAGACATGGCAGGAAACTCGAGATCAAAGGCAGGGAGTGTGCCAGAGCCAGATGTCATCCAAACCTCCTGCCAAAGGTGTCCTGCTACAGCAGCGGGGAAACAACCCCCGGACCTACACGCTGGTGCATCCGAAGGATCTGGTGTCACTCAGGACCCACGCTGACAGTCTCCTCTGCACACCCGGGCTAAAACAAAGAGGCTCAACTGAACACAAAAAATTAAGGAACATAACACCCCCCACCCATTGGTTTTCACTCCTGCGGGACTGACACGTGTCCCTGGTCAAAGTGGGTGCAGTGGCGGATGCTGGGAGGGTTCGGTACGTGCAGAAACGGCACTGACAGCGGTGCTGGGCAACTCCAGGAAAGCAGCGTTTCCCATTGCTGGGTGGTTGTTTTATAAGGCAGAAAGAACCCACAGGATCCTGTCTTGGGCCCAGGGAAGCAAAGGGACGTGCCTCATTCCACGTAGACAGCTATAAGGAACAGAGTAACCCTAGGACCCCCAAGCCTGGTGTGGGGGGGTGACACCCCCTCTCAAAGAGCTGCCACTCATCAGTGGGGTCCAGGCACAACAGACACTGGGTGGGGACATGTCCCCAATGCCCTGCATTGTCACTGCTGTGAGATGCGACCTCAGGCCACGGTGCTGCCTCCCCTGTCCCTTCCTCTGAGTCACATAGCAGGGACCCCATACCACCCCTCCCAGCGCTGCCAGACACCCGAAAGGCACCCCCTGAGATGGGTATGCCCTATATCGCTCTGCTTAGGGGATGGACGACAGCAGAGGCAGGCCTCCCCCCTTGGGGAACAGTGGGGACACCCTTGTTCCTTGTGGGGTTCCCTGCTGGTAATGGGTCTGAGGCAGTTGGGGGTGAAAGGCCTGGCCCTATGTGGGATGCTGAGGCTGGAGGGGGGGCAGCTGGAGGGAGGGTCCTGTCCCACAGAACAACGGACAGGGAGCAGAGGGGTCCCAGAGACGAACGAACAGATTCGGCCCGGGGGCTTCTCAGTCCTCCCGCCCCACAGGGTCTCCCTCCACCGCCACCATCCCC
>VZRI01006833.1:444690-570776 GCA_013397515.1 Upupa epops
GGACAGGAGGGACATGGGGACAGTAGAACCGGGGCTGAGGGGGTCACCGAGTGACGGGGGACATGGGGACAGAAGGACGTGGGAACAGGGAACAGCGGCTGTTGGGACGAGGGACATGGGGACGAGTGGGACATGGAACAGTGGGACAGGGGCTGCGGGACAACTGAGTGACTGGGGGACATGGGGACAGTAGGACAGGGCTATGGGGACATTGAGTGACAGTGGAGACAGGAGCACAAGGTCTGTGGAGATAGGGAGGATGTGCGGACAGAGAGGCACTGGAGACACGAGGTGTGGTGACGAGTTTACTAGAGAGAAGGTGATGGTGTGGGGACATGTGGTGACACTGGGGATGGGAGGTAGCACTGGGTGAAAACGGGGACAGTGTGCCTGTGGGGATGGGATGATGGTGATGAAGGCAAAGACAGTAATAGGGGTGGTGGCAACGGCTCCATGCTCTGCAGAGGGCTGCAGAGGCATGGGGTGACAACAGTGGCTGTGATGTGTAGACAGCAGATTGATGAGGGGAATGAGCAAATGCCCTCAGAGATCAGGTTCTGCTGATCCTCCCACACCAGCCAGGAAAGCCCAGAACTGCAGCCAGCAGAGAGGAGCTGCTGGTCACACGCCATCACACACAGCCTTTGTCCTTGAAAGCAGTAAGTGGGAAGGGACCTTGAAGATCATCTAGTTCCAACCTCTGCAACTCAAGCAGGTTGCTCAGAGCCCTAAGGTGCACTCTGGCCTGGAATGGTTCCAATGATAAGCAATCCACAGCCTTGCAGAGTAACCTGGCCAGGGTCTCAACACCCTCTGAGTAAAACATCCCTTCCTTCTTCCTTGTCTGAATTGCCCTCTTAGTTTAAACACATCACCCCTTGTCCTGTCACACAACAGCCCCTGATAAAAAGCCCATTCCCATCTTTCTTATCAGCCCATTTAAGCCCTGAAAGGCCACACTAAGGTCTCTCTGGAGCTTCTCCTTATCAGTTAACCTACCCCCCCCCCAACTCTCCCAGCCTGGCCTCACAGCAGCAGGTTCCACCCTCAGAGCCTTGACCTTATTGAATTTGAAGAGGTTCATATGGCCCCACTACTCCAGCTTGTCCAGGTTCCTTTGGATGTGTCCTGTCCGTCAGGCATGTTCAACACACCACGCGCACATGTTGGTATTGTTGGCAAATTTGCTGAGAGTGCCCTTGATCCCACTGTGCGTGTTGCCAATGTTTATCTCTAAAACAAGTGGTGTTTTGGGATGAAGGAGATCCATGCTGGTCTTACAGGCTGGATCTCCAGAGGGCATCTATCCTCCAATTTGGTTTTGGAATTTGGGCAGAGGATGCTCCAGCTGGGTGGCACACAAGGACAGGCTCTCCATGAATCTGCATCAGCCCCATGGCCCCACCCAATGTTACCACAGTCATAGGGTGAATGGAGCAGGCTGTCCCTGTGGACTGCCTCTCTGCTCCTCTGAGGACTGATGGCTGAAGGACTGGGGGCTGCACTGGGGAGAGTAGGACTTCAGTTCAGTCTGGCTGTCTGTCTACTTTTCCTTAAATGCCACCTCCTCCTTTGGGGTCCAGGGAGGTGACAGATACAGGCATGAAGAAGTTTGTGTGCAGGTGGAAACCAGGTTGTGATATTTTGCCAGAGGGAGAAATTCCCTGGAAGAGAGAATAAATCCCAGAGCAGCCTCACCTGCCAGACCTTCTGCCTCTGGGCATCAACTCCTTGAGGAGGAGGTGGGCAGGATGATGGCGTGGTCTTTGGGACACTGCCATGAAGCTGCCCTTTGTCCGGGCTCTGCTGCTCACTATAGCAAAAGTTCCTGAGATGTAATGTCTTCCCTACCTCAGTTTCCCCTTTTGGAAACACGCATGCCTCCATGAGGATCTAGCCAAGAAGGTTCCTGTGGTGGGAGAGGAAGGATGTAATGAGTGGCATCCTGCCTGCAGGCTGGAGCTGTGATGCTTGTGGGAAGGGGACACCCCAAACCAGATCATCCAGGGGAGCAGAGACATGTCTCTGTGTTCTGATTCATCACCTTAGCTGCGGAGGAAGCCACAACATTCACTTTCTCCCTGTTTCATGCTCTCCTGCTCATAACAATCTTCTCTGTGCAGAAGATCCAGTTTTTCTTACCTGATGAGTAGTTGAGATCGAACACGTCATGTTGCGTGCCCAGACCTTACGGCAGAGAGATGATGTGATAAGTAAAGGGTGGGTTTGCCTAGTTGGAAAGGTGGAAGATGCATCTTTTCTTATTTCTCTCCTAAATGCTTTTGCTGTGTGACAATCCCAAGGAACAAGTGACAGGACAAGAGGAAATGGCCTCAAGTTGTGCCATTTGAGTTTGGCCTTGAGGAACAATTTCTTCCCCAGAAGGGTTGTCCAGGCCTGACCCAGGCTGCCCAGGGCAGTAAGGAAGCTCACACGTCTGAAGGGATTGCAAAGCTGTGGATATGTGGGGTGAGAACAGGAGTTAGTGGGGACCTTGCAGTGCTGGATTAATAGCTGGACTCAATGAGCTTAAAGATCTCTTCCAACCTAAACGGGCTCTGTGATTCTAATCACTTCTCCTCAGTCATAGGAGGGCTCACGGGTTGCCTAGTGGACCTCAACCAACTCCATTCATTGCATTGCAAAGCTTCTTGCACTGCACAAATACAGCTGCAGCTGGCAAAATGCATAAAACAGGTGGAGCAGAGGTTGTCTTCTCCTAGGCAAGGCATCTCCTACCCAACTTTTGATGATATGATGCTCCTCTGCATTGATCCAGTCTGTAACAACACCCTGATGCCTTTATTGTGGTTTGGGGAAGGAAGTGGAGGGGCTTAAGTACTTCTTACAGGAGCAGCTCGTCTTTGGGAAGCTCTTCTCATGACACATGAGCCAGCTGCAAAACTTTTCTCTTAGCCTAGTCCTGAGTTCAGGTGGTGCAAGACTAAATGCCATGGTACATGTGGTGTCATCCCAAGACTAAAGGGGTGACAACCCCAAGGATGGGACCTGTGTGTCCCTGTGAGGTTGGAGTGGTGACAGCAGGCCTGAGTCAGCACCTCCTGCAGCCTGCCAGAATCTCCTGCTCCTCTGAAGTTGCCTTGAGTGGATCATGACTGGGTTGTGCAACAGGGGCAAGCTCTCTTCTAGTGGTGATGCAGCAATGCTAGTAGCAGCTTTGTGTTCCCTATGATGAGTTAGACCTATATCCACCTATGCAGTCCAAGATAAGCCATGGTCCTTTCCATGTGCTTGGTGGACCCGCTGTGGTCCCAATGGAGAAGTGACTTGGGTGAACCCAATGAGATACTTGCACTTTCGGTGCTCTCAAGCCTTCTGAAGTGCCGATACCCAACCTGTCACTGCCCAAGGGCCCTCATTTGAGCAGAAACACCAACATTTGTCTGGCAGGGGGTGAACATCAACATCAGTAGGGTTTGGGTGTAACTTTCCCTATTTGCACAAATACAAAGGAGGTCACTGTGGGGACAGACACCTTGTGACTGCCAGCACAGAGCAGATAGAGGGAGGTCTATATCCATAGTGTTACTGCTGCTTGGTGACAGGTGGCCCTGGAACCCTCTGTGGCAGAAGATGGGATTTTACAGAGCTGATCGAGGGCTGATCCCTGGCTGAGGCCTTGATGAAATGAGGCAGAAGACGACGTTAATCAGTCTCTCAGCAGGATTCATATTTGATGTTCCCTTCTTATCACTGAGATTGACCCCCTGTCTGCTTCCCTCAGGCTGTCTCCTGAGCCACATTTCTATGTGAAGTCTATGCTGCTTAAATCTCAACCCTTCGCTCATCTGACAGCAGCTGAAGACGTGGTGTAGGCTCAATTCTGCCAGCAGAAATTGGCTTTGGTCACCTTGGCTTGTGTCAGTCATAAAGAGGACATAAAACCAGTCTACCTGCATCATCTACCGCCATATCTTGTCTCTGTTGGTCAAGGGGACCTTCAGCCTCATCAGCCTGGTGAAGCCAGGAGTTGTGGATGGCAGACTTGCTGGGCAGAGGAAGAGAAGGACTCATGCACACCTTCCATGAGTCCCAGCTCCCATGGCATATTGCAGTCAGGTCCTAGACACCTTCACAGTCCTAATGTCATTCTTTATTGGAAACACACCCCCTCACTCTGCCCCTTTTTCCCTTCTTCATTTGTCATGACAATCTGATCTCCCCACTCCTAACCTCCACTTCTTCCTTTCACATGGGGGCTGTGGGGTGGCCTTGCCAGCTGATCCACAAGGATGCATGGCCAGAAAAGGACACTTGTTGGTGCTCAGCGGACACATGCAGAGTGCCCATCCCATCTCTGCCTCCAAAGCAAGACTCGCGGAACCTCCCTCTCTCCATTCCTGTGTTGTTGAGCTGGTACTACAGGTGCTGCTCCATGCTTTGGGTACAGAGTTTCTTTCTCAGAGCTCTTCTCCACCCTTTCCAGAGTGTCAGCAGGACTTTGATTTTGCCCCTCACCAGACTGATGTGGAGTGGGGTGGAGCAGGGCAGACTCTTCTTCTTCCTTGTAGTAGGACACGATTACCCAGGAGCTTTGACTCATAAATGACTTTGTGAGTCAAGGATCAATGCTGCTTTTGCAGGGCTTGCCCAAGGGTGACCCACGTCTTTGGTCTTTGCATTCACCCAGGGTGATCTTGCCCTGAGCATCACACCCAGCTAAACGAGCAGAGCAGGTATTATTTCTCCTAGGTGGCCACCCAAATCCCACAGCTCTTCCTCTCCATTGATGTGCTGTGGGGCTCAGCTGCAGTGCAGGATCCTGCCAGTGCCAACAGGAAGGGGAATTCATGTGATCACCACTCCCACCCATGCTGGGATAGCATCAGGGCCTGTTTTCAGTTGGTTATAGGTAGCACAACACAGCTTGCAGCCACATAGGTCCATCCTTATCCTTCAACTCTGCCCCAGAGCATGCCAAGGAAAACGAGCAACCTGGCGCTGAGGATACCAGGAGTGTCCATCCCATGGCAGTCTGGGGTGTCCAACAGAGCCTGGAGCTCTGCTCAATGTGCTCATTATGGAGGGAGGATTACTATGGGTGTTCTACCACTGAGGTCAGGAAATGTTTTCCAAACTCCACCTTCTGGAGCAGGGACTGTTTTCTGGTGGCTGCAGGTGGCTTCCTGAGATGATAGGAAAAGCTCAAGAATTCCCAACAGATAACTATATCCCTCCTGATCCCATTAACACCACTGGGCTATTCCTGCAGCCTCCTCTGTCACGCCCAGGAAAAGAGAACATCATGGTGTCTGAGTGTCCTTGTCCTGTGCAGGATGTAGCAGCAGTGGACATGCTAGGTTGGACAGGCAAAACCAAACCCACAAAGCCTTCACTACCGGAGGGCTGGGCATTCAGGGCAGCTCTGCATCCTCAGACAATCATGGAATCACTGAATGTTTGGTGTGGGAATGGACCTTCAAAATCACCTCCAGCCCACCACCTGCAGTGAGCTGGGACATCTGTAACTAGAGCAAGTTGCTCAGAGCTTCAAGATCCAACCTGACCTGGAATGTGTCCAGGGATGGGGCTCTCCCACTTCTCTGAGCAACCTGGACCAGGGTCTCACCACCCTCAGCATCAACAGTGTCTTCCATCTTGACTGAATTTTCCTCTTTTTAGTTTAACCATCACCCCTTGGCCTATCACAGCAGCCCGATAAAAAGTCACCCCCACCTTTCTTATCAACCCCTTTAAGCTTTGAAAGGCCACTTTAAGGTCTACCTGCACCTTGTCTTCTCCAACTGACCCCCCCAACTCTCCCAGCTTGGCCTCACAGCAGCAGGGCTCCACCTCGGGTGATGTGTGGATTACAGAGGGGTGAGGATTGGGAAGGATGCTTTGTGAAGAATAAAAGGATGAATCTATAAATAGTAAATGAGAAAGTTCCCTAAGCAGAAGTTGAACCGGTTTGTCAGAGGCATCCGGTGCATCGGATGCCTGGTGACTAACACATGGAAAATGTGATGCCTCGCTACATCCATGCTGCCAGGGCCACCACAGCCTTGTCATGTGCCCAGGGACCTTCCATGTCCCTGTTGGGGATGGGACATTTGCCAAGAGGGCAAAGCTGAGAACCGCCTCACTCATTCCCTACAGGGACCAAATCAGAGCTGAGAGGTGAAGGCAGAGAAGCAAAATGTCCCCTTATTCTTTAGGGGTGCACCAAGTACATCACACAGATAGAGAGTGAAAACAGCCACGTCTGCAACCTCAATTCAGTCAATAAATTCCACCCATGCTGGCTGAGATGGACAAGGAACATAGAAGTAAGGTGGGACAAGAGGTCCTCCTGGCTTTGAACCACCATGTCTCTTTCATGTTGGTCTGTTGGCCAGGACCGAGGGGAACTGCTCGGGAGGAATGCAAGGCAAGGGCCAAGCCAGGATAATGCTTTGCACATAATATTCTTTCAGTTTCCGGCAATTTGCTGCTTCGGGACTTCCTGAGCCAGAGGTTGTATCCGTATCTTTCCATTTAACTGCACTCAATGGGGCTGTGGAGTAGAGGTGATCACACGTGTGGTACTTCCTTGGAAGAAAGAATTCAGAAAAGCAAGTGCTGGAGCAGGAACTAGTTCAGCCCTGGGGCTGCTTTAGGTATCTTAAAGGCTGTTTATAGAGTTATGGAAAAATCAGCCTCCTCCTCTTCTTCCTCCTCTCTGCTGGTGTAACATGGAAGGCTGAGCAGGATCCAGCCTACAGGGGCCAGTGAGTTTCCACATGAGGCTGAAATACGAAGCATGTGGAAAACATCAGCCATAAGGAGACAGGAATGCTCCAAACTAGGAACAGATCCAAGCTGCCTTTCACAAACTCAGACAGTCTCACATATACTGCCTCACCCCAAGGCTCTGCCAGGGCTTCTGTTGGGTTTTTGTTGGTGGTGCATCTTGACTTGGGGTTTGCAGGTGGGATCCATCCCAGGCATATTTTTGGGTCACACTTGGTTGCAAGATGGAGTTTGCAGATCCTGTGATCTGCTGCCTGCTCTGTCTCGCCAGCATCCCCTGAGACTCTGCAGTTTTGAGGTTTTCACAGCCCTCTGACCAGCTGTGTTGGAAACAGAAGGTGGTTTTCACCTTATCAGAAGCAGCCAGTTTCTTCTAACAAGTAATTTAGAATCATAGAATCATCAGGGATCGGAAGAGACCTCAAAAGATCATCCAGTCCAATCCCTCTGGCACAGCAGGACACCAAGACCAAGTCACAGAACAGAACATTACAGATTAGAAGTGATCTGGAAAGATCACCCAGACCAGTCCCCTCCCTCCGCCATGGCAAAATTCATCACCACTGTGGGGATTCGGAGGACAGTTAGGTTTCTGCAGGGTGTTTTTTGTAGAAATAGAAACTGTGCAATCAAAGCAGGAGAAGAGGAATGGAGACACCTGAGCCTCTTTCTGATCTTCAGTGCTTCTTCCTCAGATCCTTTGTCCTTCATTTTGGGAGCACCCTTCAACAGTCTCAGAGGTGTTCACACATTTTTGGAGCTGAGGACACTGGGTTTGGGACCCAGCACACTCTTTTGGTGGCTCTCCTGCCTCATGTGAAGAGTGGGTCCTCAATGGAGTAAAGGAACAACTCAGAGTGGCAAAATAGCTCGGGCTGGAGGGACGTGAAATTTCATCCAGTTCTAACCACGTACCATAGTCAGGGACACCGTCCACTACACACGTGCACAGAGCAAATGATTTATAATGTGACCAAAGTATAGTTTATTAAGAAAGAGAGAAAAACAAATCCCCTGAATCTTCTGCAAGAAATTACATTCCTGTTCCCATTCTGATGGCCAGAACTGGCCCCAAGCTGGAGGATCCAATTAACTCACCTCTTCCACATCTGAAAAACCCAGCCAAGTGGTCACCAAATTCCTGGTCCTGTGCGCTGACAAGAGGCAGATGCTACTCCTCTGAAGTTGCCTTTAAGTCGAGAGTAAGGAAAGTCCCCACCCCAATCTGAATGCAAATCTACCTCCTGCAAGTTCAGGCAGGGCTGTGACTCCTGATGGCATCACGTGCCAGTCAGCATGGGGAGCCAGCACAGCCCTCCTGCGGAGCCAGCTGAGCCTGGTCAGCAGAGCAGGGAGGAGGAAACGCTTAATGCCTCAGCAACAGATGCTGCCTCAAATGTCTCTACTCTTTGCAGTGCTTACCCCTACAGAGAGTTTTTTGGGAGTTGCAGATCTTGTCATTTCTCGGCGCTGCCTGCCTTGGGGTTGGGGCTGTGTGCGTGTCTTGTTTGTAGGAATCATGGAATCACAGAATGGGTTGGCTTGTGCATTGGGTTGGGTTGGAAGAAACCTGTAAAGCTCATCTGGTTCAACATCGCTGCAGTAGATCAGGTCCAACCTGACCTAGACTATTTCCAGGGATGGGGCTTCTCCCACCTCTCTGGGCAACCTTGGAGCAGGGTCTCACCACCCTCAGGGTAAAAAAATCTCTTCCTTCTCTCTAGTCTGAATCTTCCTGTTGTCCTGTCAAAACATGATCTTGTAAAACGTCCCTCTGAGCTGAGCTTCTTCATCTGCCTTTACACCCTGATGGGAGTTTGCAGCTCCCAGTGCTGTCACCAGCGCCCTGCACCAAAACTGGGTGAAAGGGACCTTCCCATGCTGCCTGCAGACAACAGCTGTGATGCTCCAGCATAACTTCCATGACCCTGGCCAGCCTTAGAGAGCTGCAGGTGGTTTTTTGAGAGGTTGGCATCAGTGTCACAGGGGACCTCATAGGGAAGTGGCAGAGCTGAGTTTGTAATATGAACCTGGGGAGAGATGCCATGCCCTGTGGGAACTGACCCAAGTGATCTCCTTGAGCTATCCTGGCTCTGTAACAGGAGAAGGTTAGTTCTTTGCCAGAGATTGAAGCTGCTGGCCCAGCAGTAAATCACTGTGCAATGACCCAGGTGTAAACAGCGGTGGATGAGGAGGGAGAGGTGAGGTCCTATACTGAAGCCATCATTAAAGAGGTTGTGCAAGGTGTGAGTAAATAGGAAGATCAGCATCCGTTGAGCTGCACAAGCTGGGCCAAGAATGTGAAGTTGCAAGATTCTGGCTGGACCCCAAACACCTCCAATGCTTGCAGAGAAGCAATGCCAAGCTGCATGCAGTGCCTCAGTTTCCCCACGTGTAAAATGTGGGTGAAAATTCTTGAGGGTGATTTCCTTGCTTTTAGGTGGGCTTGGGGCTTTATAGACAGGGTGATGAGGTGATGCTAAAGGTGTTTTATTCACTTTGCTATGAAATCATCCTGCAAACACCTGACCAGCACTAAAAATCCCAGCCCAGAAGCACCTTTGCAAGGTGGAAGTCATGCCAGGAAAAGGCTTCACATCTCCTCCCACCCTGTTATGTGGGTGGGAGGTCTTGCAGGGCAGGTGTGGCACTGGGACTCTGCCCATAAATCCTCACTGCCTCAACTCTCCAGATAAATTGGGAGACTGGAAGAACTGGAGCTCAGTAATTGGAGTAATTTCTGGGTATCAGGAAACCCTGAGTGCCACATTTCTGTGCCTGTAATGCCCCTGCCCCTACCAGACTAATTGAGAAGGCAAGGCTTCACCAGATCTCCTCTTCCTGGGAGCAGCTCAGATAAGCTGTGGCCTACGTGATGCTCAGTCCTGCCCCAGCAATATTTATTCCTGAGCATCACAACATCCTGGAAATGAATTAATCCTCATTTCATAGCTGGGGAAACTGAGGCACTGCCCACTGGGGTGACCTGTTCTGCTGAGAGACCTCTGGTTTCCTAATACTGTCCTTCTCAGGGTATCAGTGATAGCCTTTCATGTTAGCTTTGGGAAAAGAGGGGGGAAAGGTCAGCACCTCTCATTGGAAATGTATGGGACACCATCACATGGAGAGGAGAGAGCAGGAAGCTCTAGGAAACATACTGCAGCTGCCCCAGAATTGGAAATCCAAAGGTAAGAACTTTCACTTGAGCTGCAGAGGATGGTTGCTCCTGCAGAGCAGGGCTGGGAGACCTGCAGCTCAACACAAAGTTGTCCCCAGGCCTTGGGAGAGACCAGACTCATTGTCTTGCACAGAAAACGTGGGACATGTCCTCAGCGTTTGGAGGCTGGCATAGAGCAGTCGTATTGCGTAACCTCACTCAGTAGCAGGCCAAAGTTCGCCCTGAACCTGGGTGCTGCAGCAGAGCCAACCTCCTTTGCCAGCCTCCTTGAAGTTGCTCCTCACCTGCTGTCCCAGCCAACTCCACAGAGGGCCAGAAAAAGTCACAGTTCCCTTCTGGCCAAAGGCATTTCTGAATATCAGGATTTTTTAAGATGAGCACTTTGGGCATTATTTATCATCCATGGAGCTGGCTTGTCCTGCAGAGGAGGCACCTGTCTCCATCCACGTAGCTGATGCCCTGTTTTGTGTGCAGGTGAGGAGCACTTAACCTCAGCAGAGCTTCATATGCCTCTTGGCTGGATGCCTTCCCCATAAAGCTGGGGTGCATCACATCCAGCTGGCAAGGCAGTAGGGAGCTTTGACTCAGCTGGACTTGGCTTCGGTCTCTGAAACTTCAGCCCCAGTCCCTTGTGAAACCTACTCTTCCAGCTGGAAGGAATTTGTTGGATGAATCTCAGGGCTCACTGTACCTTTATATAACTCTGTGTGGAGAAAGCTGAGCCACCATGTGAAAATCCTCACTGGAGAGGAAGAGGGTCTGGATGCTTGGTTAGACTGTCCATGTAAGGGTGGGAGGGGACATTAAGCTGAGGTCCCCTTCTAAAGGTACCACATGGTGGGCAACCAGGTGCTGATCCATACTGGTTCTGTTACCACTTGCACCTTTTATGGAGAAGAGTGACTTCTTCCTCAGGGCCAGCACCCTTCTCCATCCCTCCCATTCCTGTGCCAAGTGGAGGGAGGAATTTGGAGGTTTACCTCCATCCCTGCCCTTGACGCAGCTGGGAGTCCTGGACACCTCCAGGTGTTACAGAAAATCTTGCCATCAAAACCAGATGTTAGAGCCTTTAATTAGCAGTGGGAAAGGGTTTTGGGATGCTGCAGGCAGATGCTGTGCCACCAGATCCCCCTCCCTGGGAAGGATGTGGTATCACTGTGCCCCTCCAACCCCTCAAAGCACCCAATGGCTGGAGCAGATGGCCAAAGCAAAGTGTTCCTAATGTCTGTGGGGAGCCATGGGACAATCAAGAAGCAGGGCTGCCATTCAGCAGAGGTCAACAGGACCCTCCCAAAGTTCAGCAAAGGCAAATTTCACTTCCCAGGACAGGCTGTACACCTGCAGAGCAGGATTGTGGACCACCATAAGACCACTTCTGAAGGCCACATCCCATTTTGGGCTACCAAGAGAGACCTTGGTGTACTGGGACCAGCCCAGCAGATCCATACTGGTGGCTGAGATGCACTTAGCATAGCTGGGTCTGTCTTCTCAGTGGAAGGGAAGAGGAAAGCCACAGCCAGTGTCAGCTGGGAGATGTCATTGTCATCCCTGCCAGTGTTCACTCTAAGGCAGACATGAGCAAAATCTGTCTACTGTCGTGGGTTGAGGCTGGGCTGGCAAATGACCAACACTCTCCATTAACACCTCTCGTCCCCCAGGAGGGGGAAGGGAAAGGGAATGAGGGAGAGAGACTTAAGGATTGGGAAATAAAACAGTAGTACAATGAAATGAAATGAAATACAGAACCAATACTGAGTGTAACCCCCTGATGGCAGTCCTGCTCCAGCAGGGGGGTTGGGCTAAATGAACCTCAGGTCCATTCCATTCTGTGATTCAGATGCTAGGCAAGTCCTAGACTGGATGCAGTGGCAGGCAGGGACCTGATTGTGGAGCTAGTCAGGAATGCACAGATTGTGATAGAAGGGAGCACAGACAGAGTCCTCATTGGATGCTGTTCATTGAAGAAAAGAGCTTGACCCTTGTGATCCCTCATTTTTATACCCAATATGATGTATATGGGATGGAACACCCTGTTTGTCAGTTTAGAGTCATCTGACCTGTCTGTTCCTCCCCACAGGTGCACCCCAACTGCACACAGGATTTAGCAGTGACATAAACAGTTCTGACTGAAGCCAGGAGAGCATAGGGAGATCTATTTGCTTATTGGGATAATAAATTCTTCACAGTGCCTTAGGAGGGCTGTCCCCAGCCACCAGCCACATTGCTCTAACCCACCAGGAACCGAACCCTTCTGCGCTTGCTTCTACTCACAACTTTGGACAGAAGTCATTGATTGATTCTGTGATTCAACCCTGGGGCAAAGAGTGGTTGGCTCCCAGGAACTCAGAATTTCTTGCCCCATGGTTGCAGCAGGGTGATGAATAGGGCATACGCAGACCCAAGTTTGATCACAGTCATAGCTGTGATCTTGTTTTGATGATTTTTTATTCCCCTTTGAGCCCCTTGTCCAAGGGCAATGCAGCCCATCTCATTCCACAGCTTAGCTTGGCTTATACACTTCCTCGTGAGGAGGAATATTCCCTCAAGCTGTACCTCAGACAGGACATTTTTGGCATATCTGGGATTTTATTTTGGCATTCGTTATTCACAGACATTTGTTTGCTTTGAAAGTACCCTGCAAAGTGAGATGGAGAGATGCTGGCGTTGAGGTCTTGGTCTGCTTCCAACTCCTTGGCTTTCTGCTGGAAAGCACAGCCCCATGGGGAGTCCAGAAATTCATTGCTCTGGTCAGAAGGTGGATGCAAGAAACCTGTGGAGGTGGTAGGGATGCTCTGATGATGGGTTCTGACTGTCCTGTGGTCACAAAAATCAAGGTGGATGGACAGTGACATTTGAAAACGCATCAGGTAACTCAACAAAACTCCCACCAGCCTGTGTCCTGATGGGATCAGAGAGCTCATCCCTTGTAAAATCTCAATTACCAGTCTCCAAAAGGGCTGCCTTTGCTTGGGATGTGAAGTAGGGCTGAGGGCTGGGTGTTGTCAGCTTGTGACTTGTGCTTTAGTGAGGTTGCATACATGGTTTTGGTGACCTCAGATGGGATCCCTGGTATATCCAGTTCCCAAAGCTGCATCTTGGTGTTTTCTTGGCCTAGGACATTGCCATCCTCTAGTGGCTGCATCCAGAATCACAGCCATGCTGGCAGGGTCGAGACATCTCTGGATCCACAAGCACCATGGTGGCCACGTGGCTCTTCTCTGGGGAGCTTGGAGTTAACTGGACCTCCATGGATGCTCCTTTCTTCCCTTCCTCCAGCAGCAGTATAGGTCAGAAGCAACTCAACTTCTCTTGCCTGGAAAGGGCTCTGTGCCTGCTAACACTAAGCTTTGGCAACCAGTGTTTAAACTCTGCTTTGCTCAGGGCTGATGCTTTGCCCCAGTCCATGCTGATAGGACCAGCAGGGGTGTTGTGCTACAACAGGTGTGAAGACAACAGTGCTGCCCCACCGAGTTTTTCAGTTTATTTACCTGATCAGCATCTGCAGAGACTGTGGGGACAAACTGAAATCCAGGCTTTGCTGCAGGCTGGTCCATGTTTGAGTCCTCAGGTCCCGATGAACGGCTACAGCTGGTACCAAGTTACTGGGTCTGGGTCTCCAAGCAGGGGTGGATTTGGAGGTTGGCTGCTATCTCAGTTCATCCAGATATATTCCTGTGGATTATCTGGAATGAGGACCTGTCTTTGGGCAAGTTTTACTTATTGTAGGTTGTAGTCCTGATACCTCCTCTGCTTCAGCCCCATCTACAAAATGGTCTTGAACCTACTACTTGGACCTGCAAGTGAGTGGAGGTTGTGCAGTGCCGGAGAGGACAGAAAAGGCCTTTTTCCCAGCAGAAGAAACTGTGTTGGAAGCTGCTCCAGGGAAAAGGAGTTGCTTATTGAGGGTTATAGGACCAGGAAATGTCCCAAGCCAGAGGTCCTTTGGAGCAGTAGGCAAGCTCAGTGCAGAAAGGATGCCATCTGAACAGCAGGTGAAGTTGGGATGCTAACCATGCTTCTCTATCACTCCCCTGCCCAAAGGGAGAAAGGTTTGAAATCCCACCCAATTCTTGAAGTTTGGTGCAAATGTGAACTGTAGGTTGAAAATGTGGTGGAAATCCCGTGGTTTTTTGTTGCTTTGCATCTTGCACAAAGAGACCACAGTTCATTAAAGGATTGCTCAGGAACTAAACACATAAAATAAATAGAGTCTCCAATTAATTGGAGTCCCCAATATAAGAAGGACATGGAACTGCTGGAGTGAATCCCTAAGGATGATCAGAGGGCTGGAGCACCTCTGCTAATGTGGACAGGGTGAGGAAACTGTGGTTGTTCAGCCTGGAGAAGAGAAAGCTCAAGGGCGACCTTATAAACAGCTTTCAGGTAGCTACAGGAAAGCTGGAGAATGACTTTACCAGGGACTCCAGTGATAGGACAAGGAGGATGGTTTCAAGCTACAAGAGGGGAGATTTAGATTAGATCTCAGAAGAAATTCCTCCTTGTGAGGGTACTGAGGCAATGGAACAGGTTACCCAGAGAGGTTGTGGCTACTCCATCCCTGGAAGTGTTCAAGGCCGGATTGGATGGGGCTCTAGACAGCCTGGCCTGGTGAGAGGTGTTGGAACTAGATGATCCCTGAGGTCCCTTCCAACCTAACCATCCAGTAATTCTATGATTGAATAGAAATAATTATTATGGTGGGTAATTAAGAACAAAACACTGGGGTACTGATGATATTGGGTGTTGGCTGGGATCTCTGGTGCTTTTTCTGCCATGTGTAAGTGCTCACAGGGGTACTGCACAAATTGACCTTCATATGAGAAAAATGTCTGGGGCCATTTAGCAGCTGAAACCATGACACCTAATGGCTCAAAAGTAAGAGGCCAGAACAAAAAAAAAGCCTAAATGAGACACTTTAACAACCCAAGAATTCCTGAGCCAGTGTTCCTGAGGTCTGAACTGTGCTGGTCTGTCTGTCCTGCTGATCCCAAATGAGATGTAAATGTTCTTGGCCGAAGCAGATTTTCACGTAGTTCACAGCTTTTGCTGTATCTGCAGTGCTGAGGTTTTTGTGGTTTCAGTGGAAATCTGCTACCCTCCAGCTGCCTGTTGCTGGATTACAGTCTGCAGCTGCAGTTCTCACTGCAGCACTAGCTCTGCAGTGATGTTTCCCCACAAGTTCAATGGCTGAGCTGGATAGAGAGCCAGGTCAGTCTGTTCAGTTTGGGACTGCATCCTGCTGAGACTTAGGCAAAAACTGGGGGTTTGTGGGTCGTGACCCTGCTTTTCCCAGGATAAGGAGGTCTGCTTTGTGTCTTGGGGGAAGCTATATAAACAGAGTTTTGTTTGCATGGTTGATTAATTTGGTAGTACTGTCCCCTTGCTAGATCCCACAGCATCCCTCTTATTTCAGGAAGAGATGTGTTTTCTGCTGAAGATGTCATCTTCCATGCTCCAAGGTGACCAGTGACTTTCCTGTGATTCTAAGTGCAGCACAGAGAAATCACCACCTCACCTCTTGGTAGTCTGGTGTGGCAGAAGCTGCTTGTGGTCTGGAGAAACATAGAATCACAGAATTGTTTAGGTTAGAAGGAACCTTAGAGAAAGATCATCCCCAACTCCCTGCTATGGGCAGGGTCACCTTTCACTAGAAAGACCAAACTCCTGAAGATACTTGTAGAAAGCTCTAAAATTTATTAATTTCCATCCCATCCTTCCTCCCAGTGAGACGGCAGTCGATGACACCAGTACCAAGTGCCACAGGGCAGCTGTGAAGGGCAGCTTGAAGTGTGGAAGAAGGGCCTGAGAAGACTTCCTCAGACTGTGATTGTGCTTGTAGGATGTTACCTGGAGAGCATGAAGAATACCCTGCCCTTTGTCCTGAACATGGAAAAGTTTTCTCTGCTTTTTACCATTTCCCTCCCTCCCTCTCTCCCTCCCTGCCTACCTGTCTGCCTCCCTCGCTCCTTTCTTTCTGGTGCTCCAGGGCAGGCTGTTGAGGTGCTGCCTGTATAACAGGACTGCTGGTGCCTATCATCAGGGTACCCCTTGTTTCCTAGTATTCCAAGACTTTGCCTCTAATTACTGATAGCTCTGCCAGACTCTGCATTTCCTCCAGGCTGTCTGGTTGCCTCCAGGATGAAATGTTTTTGGAAAAATTCAGCTGAAATAGTTCAGCATTTTGCAAGAATGAGATTAGGAGGAAAAAAGTTTTATCACCACTGAGACAGGGGAAAGGTCCTTGTGTTCCAGCAGTACTTGCCAAGGATGGGGTTCTGTCCTTGAGCAGATCTCATCCTTGACTGGCAGCCTCCGTTGACCACACGTCCACAGCAACCTCCTCCTGGTACAGCAAGTCTGTTCCTTCCTGCAATGCTCTATCAGGGAGAAGGGATGCCCTGAATATCTTTACATCATCCTGACATTGCTTTTCACTCCCAGAGAAGTTTGCAACATGCTCTGTGGACACAGTTCTTCCTCCCTCCCCAAAGTTCAACGTAATAGAAGCAATGTTGCTCTCTGGGGCAATGCCCTGGGACATGGTCATAGGGCTGGTAAATTTAGCAGAGGACCTCTAAGAGACTGGGAGTTTTCTGGAACAACAGCTGGAAACAGGTGGGATATCCAAGTCCTACGCAGTTGGATCCCTGTACAACTCAACTAGTTAGTGGTTAACTGATCCTGTAGTTGTACGGTGGGACTGTTGTGCTGTAACAGGTTGAGTAGAGAGCCCGTGACCCTGACTAGAGCATTTGTTTCTTCATTCTATCTCCTCATGTCCTGTCACACACTGGGACTGCTCAGCTATGTGGTTGCACCACTGTTACCTACCAAAGGTCTCAGTGTGACTGTTCATGCTGCTTTGCCCAAGAGATGCATCAACTCATCTAGCACATCTTAAAAGATTAATGAAGCATGATCTTCCTTTGCTGGAACTAACCTGCAGTACTCAAACCCTCAAAATCCCCCACCGCTGTTTTTATGGAGATGAGGAAGAGGCTGAAAACCAGAAATATCACCAAGAAATCCTTCATCTCTTTTTCTTCCTTCAACCAGAGCTGAGAGATAGTTGGGGCTCCTAAAGACACAGCGTGTGGGTTAAACTTGGCTTTGGCATTGCATCGCTATAGACTCTCCTTACCATGGTCTGTGCTACAGCCAGGGACCATGTTTTCATGGAGAGCTTGAAGAAGAAAAGCTGGACTTGTTCCAGCCTTCTCACTTTCTGATGTGTGGTTTGGGGCTGTCCATGTCAATCGCCTACCATTGTGCCATGATGGGGCTTCTGCCTTCCCAGACCCTGGCTGGAGGGCATCAGAATTCTGCTTTGAACTCACACCACTTAGCTAAATTTGCTCAGTCTGTTTCAGAATGCTGAGACATGCTGTGATCCATCCCTCCTGCTCCTCTGTCACAGGGTATCCTACGTGGCTCTTTGGGGTTGATCTGAAGTGTCTGTCCCTACACCCTCCATCACGAGGGGCTCTTGCTCTGTGCTGAGGTGTGGAGGCAGCTGAGCAAATAACCCGCATTTTGCTTTCAGCTTACTCTGAAAAATCAAAGGGAGTTTTGGATCTGAGTCAAGCAAAGTAAATAAACAGAAGAGCCCCCTCCACTGAAAACAGAGGCTGGGGATGAAAAAGAGAGAAATCAGACCCAAACCTAGAGTTGTTTTGGTTTTGTTTCCAGCCTTAACTCTGTTTTGATTTAGTGTTGCTGGTGTGAATAAGCTGAGGCAAATGTTGACTTTTATGAACAACACTTCCTCCTCCTCTCCCCCCGCCCCGATTTTGTGTGGGTTTTTATTTCTTTTCTGCATCTGGCCAGGGCGATTTGCTAACTTCTGGCCACATCTATCCACATTTTTCAGTGGAGAGTCACTCTGAGCCAGACCCTGTTATGCTGGGGTGCAGTGGCTCACATGTGACACTGGTGTAGGGAGATTTGTACTGCTGTCTTAGTTCCTGATCTGGAAGGGTGAGCAAGCAGCTCTGTGGTACCAGGCTGACCCTTACAAGTGTTGACCTGAGCTTCTCTATGGCCCAGGTATCTCTGGTGAGCAGATGCATCCCAGACCCTGCTGGGGCTGCCAAGCTTTAATTCAGGTTCTTGATTCAACCTTGATTCAACCATTTAAGATCAGGTACCTCGATGAAAGAGGGTTTAAGAGGAGGTTGAAATGGTGTGCCATGGTACTCTAAAAAGACACTTTTGGCTTGCAGGATAGTAAATACACTTGGGTACCCTGCTAATTTATAACAACATCTGGAAAAATCCATGGACATTTCCGTTTTGCAGCTGATGAAGGAAGACCGTTTGATGACAAGAGTGATCTCCTGAAGTCTTGGCCATGGCATTTGGCCTAACATTACTTAGGTCTGGGTCTTCCTTTGACAAGAGGAATAAAATCCTTATAACAGACTTGACTTGACTCAGACTTGGCTGAGATGTAGGAATTGGGTCTTGGTTTTTTTTGGAAAGTAAGTACTGTGAGTTTCATAGAATCATTATTTAGGTTGGAAAAGACCTTTAAGATCATCAAGTCCAACTGTTAAGCCAGCACTGCCAAGTCACCACTAAACCATGTCCCTCAGCACAACATCTCTATGGCTTTTCAATTCCTGCAGAGATGAGGACTCCACTACAGTCTAGGGCTCATAGTTAATCCTAGAATCATTTAGGCTGGAAAAGACTTTCATGGTCATTGAGTCCCATTTACCCAACCATCCCAAGGTCACAGCCTGTCCTTAAGCACCACATCCACATGACTTTTAAACACACAACAAGGTCCTTACCAAAGTTGCTGGAGGGTCACTAATAGCTAAGAAATGATGGGACCTTACAGCCCATGAAGGCAGGACCTCCAGTAATCCAGCAACTTTATTTTGCTGTCTCGGGGTGGTTAGGGTCCATAGCACAATGCCTGGGAAGAAAGACTGAAGGTGTGAAAGGGTTGCTACAAATCCCTTTCCCCAGGGTGGATCCAACCCCAAACACCAATGAGCTCTCTGGAGATTGGAGTAAATTCAGATCCAGATGTGATTCTCCATCTTTTTCTCTCTGGACTTCATCAATACAGTATGATGGTTGCCCTTGATGATTGCTCTATGTCCCTTCCAACTGAAATACTCCATTCTACTACTTTCTGCTACTCAGATAGGAACATGCTGGCAGTTTAGGACATCTGGAGGTGGGTCTGAGCATCTTCCTTGGAGCACATCTGGAGGAAGGTCTGAGCATCTTCCTTAGAGCAGATCTAGGTGCTGAACTTCCTGCCAGCTCCAGTCAAACCTTAGGAATTTGTGCCTTTTAGCTCTTTCTCTGCACTGTGTCACACCACTTGCTCATTTGGCCAGGAGAGGGTAGAAGGTATTTTCTCCTGCTGTTTTCTGAGCTTCTCCTGGCTCAGAATAAATGGACACTTTCAGATCCTGGGTAGTTTCTCCAAATTTATACAAATGATGTGAGCTCTCTGGGTTTGCATCTCCTGAAATGCTGATGCTGATGAGTGTAAAGCCAATAGAATGGTGATCTGTCTGCTGCCAGTGGGTGTCCTCCATAACCCATAACCCCAGCCCCATAACCCATAACCCATAAGCTCAAGGTCATTAGGTGTAGGGTATGGTTGCAACATGGCAATAGCTCATCCTTCCTCCTAGGGATGTCCCATCATGTTTCAGGCTTCAGAGGAGAAATAAAAAGATGTGCAATGTGGAAAAGCAGTAGGACAGCAGCAGATGAGCAGAGGGGTCATGACTGATGTGAACTGGTAGAAAGGCATAAAACAAAATCACATCTGGAGACGACCCTGTCAGCACATCCAGCTGCCCACCAGCCAGAAATATAAGGTGTGAGGCAACAAGGACATAGGATAAGGGCACTGGTCTGCTGGATTTAGCTCTGATAGAGAGGGAAACTGAGGCAGGGTACTCTGACTTGCTGGGTGGAGTTTTGCTGGGTGTTTTGCTTCTTCTGCAAAGTGCTGTTGGGTCAGGGTGTTCACAGGGAAAACTCTCTCCCAGACAGTTTGCTGCAGGACTAGCTGGAGCACACAGGGATTTGAATAAACCTCTCATGCTCTGACAAGAGCAGGGTGAGGAGTTTCCCAGCTCTGTGGGTTCTCCTCAGGAACAGCACAAGGTTAACCTTGCATGAGCTGCTGTCCAGGATGTGTCTTTGGGGCAAGCGGTGAAGGTTGGGGCAGGAGGAGCAGGTAGCTCTGCACCTGCAGAAGAAAATCACCTGGACACTTGAGGCTGAGATTTTTCTCTCGTGTGACCGGATCAGGATTTGCCCTCACAGCCCAAGTGTGTCTGGGCTCTTGTTCTGGGTAAACAGGATGTTGATATAATTAGCTTTCCTGTCATCAACCCTATAGTAGCTGTAGAGTGGAAAAAACCCTCTTGGCAGCGTTTGTCCATTTCTTTATGGAAAGATCTCGTGTATGATTTCAGCCTCCTCCTTCCCTCTCCTTCCCTCTCCTTCCAAGCTGCATCTGGGAGGTACAAAGGGTCTTCTGCTTTGTCTCTTTAACCCTTTATCTCCCCTCCTCATTTGAACCCATGGGGTGGGGGGAAGACACTTTCAGCTTGGTACTGGGAAGAAAATGGCTTGGTACGTGATCTGTGAGAGGGTGGGTTACCTACAGAGAGCATCTCCACTGTGTGATGAGCTGCCTCCAGCTTTTGCTGCAGTTGGAGAGAAGCTGGATGCTTGTAGGACTAAGGAGGAGACCTGCCACCCATTGCCAAGGTTTTATATGGGGATGCAGGGATGGTGGGAATAAGTAGTCCTGAAAGTACCCCTGATCTGGGAAGGAAACAATCTCTAAGTCCTAAAGGAAAGGCTAAGCTTCAAAATCTTATCCCAGGGAGGTAAAACACCCCCAACTGTTAGTACAATGAGTGCTGTAAACACGAGAATCATTGAAATCTGAAACAAACCAGCAAAATCAGACCAGAAAATGCCCTCCTGCCGTAATGGGGCATTTTAGGAAGAAGCACAGTGGGGTATTTGCAGAACATCAGATCTTCCCCAGTGCCCCTGAGCTGAGAAAGGCAGTGGATCCTGCAGAGATACACATCCACATAGTCTGGGGTTTTCTGGGAGAAGGAGGACAGGTCCATCCAAAGTCCCACCCTGGAAGGGTTGTAGAACTGTGGGGGCTTGCACGTGGGTTCTCAGCTATGTCCTTGGCTTGTGTCTAGATTTGGGTGGGGAAGGAACAAAACCAAGCTCCTAGGTGTGTCCCCAAATGAAAGCTCCGTGGTTGCCCCAAACTTTTCGGGCCAAAAAGAAGCATCTCAACCCTTGACAGGGTAATTGAGCAGAGGACGGTTGGTTTTAAGCCTGAGAGGCTTTGCTTGCATGGCAGGCATGGCACCTTAGACTGGAAGCAGCTGATGCAAGCCAGGATCTCTCATGTTGGTGGAGTGAGGAAATCAGGACTTTAGGTAAGCTCTGAGGTACTTCAGTTACTCTGCAGAGATTTGGTTTAGGATTTACTGCCCTCAGACTTGCTCCTTGCATGACTTCTCTTTGTGGGAGGAACACACCTTGCCCGCATAGGGATATGCTGTACTGGTGCAAACACAATTGTTCCCGGCAGTGACATCTCCATGAAGGGAACCAGTGTGCTAAACTGATGCAACTGTAAACCTGCTTGGGCTGGTAGTGAAGAGGGTCTTTAAAAAGCCCATGCTCTGCCACCTTCCCCATTGCTGACATGTAAATGAGCTGTTGGGCCAAACTTCAGCCAAGTTCTGGGTCCACCAGACCCTGGTGCATTAATAATGGCCAAGTTCTTGCTCATCCAGGCTTCAGTACAGAAGTTATAGTAAGGGTGAATGACCAATGCAGCCTGTCCATAGGGACTGTGCTGGCCTCAGTTTACCTACAGCATGATGGAAATAGTGTGGATTGTGCTTTTGATCTGCAGGAGGCTGCCATAGGTTTGCTTTCTCCTCATAGCCTGGGCAGAGCCTTGTCTATAGCTGCTAAGAGTCTTGCCTTCTCAAAGCATGAAGAGCAGGTTGACCTTGACAGCTCAGTGTTCTCTCCCTTTATTTTCCTTGCAGAGACATCCCTCAGGGTTTTCCCAAGCTAGGTTAAAACCAGAGTGCCCTTGCATTACAAACCAGAGCCACAGGGGTATCATTTCCCTACCTTATTTTCCTACTCCCTCCCCTATCAAAAAGTGTTGCTTCTTGCAAGGGAGGTCACCTACTGCTTGTGTCATGCTGAGTCTTAAATTACCTCAACTTATTAGTAAAGGGCAGGAGTCATCCTGGCCAGAGGTGAGGGTGAGGTGGGATAAGAGACCTTATGCTGCTATTTTCCCTTGCAAAGCCTTTCACTGCTTTCTAAAGCTACACAAGATCTCTAAGATACTTGATTGCCACCGTATGGATCAAAAGAGGTCTTGTGTTAGGTGATGGGGAGCCGTGGCTTGGTTCTGCTCCTTCCAGGTGCTTGTGACCCTGGAGCATCAGATCAGACCTCAGCTCGATGCCATGAAGTCTTCTGGGACAGTTTACACCACCTCAGCATTTGCTTTGTGAATCTGTAAGAAAGTTCTGCTCACTGTGAGGCCCCCGTTGCTGTGTCAGTACAGTCAAGGTCTCCTGAACGAGTCACCAGCCCCTTGGCAATAATGTCACAACCCACAAACCTTCCTGCGGACATGGGTGCATCCCATTGATGCTTTGCATGGGAACTGACCTTCTCTAAAGCTGAATTTAGAATCAATTTTAGTGCACAAGCATGCAAAGGAAGTCTCACCTTCCTTGGGTGGGACTCTTTCCCCTTCAGCCACATGCCTTTGTTTGCTTGTGGGCATTAATGTTCAGAAGAGATAATGTCCCCAAAGCCATCAGTTGGCGTCAGAGCAGAACAGTTTCCCTGCTGGGCTGCAGTAAAAGCAGGCACTTCTGAACATAAAACGGATTCAGGATTTCTAAGCTCCTTAACTCCCAGTTATTAGATGATTTCCCACTTCAAAGGGTGTGGGCTTGTGGTCTGCAGACATCTGCTAGTCTAACCTGATTGCTCAAGGGTCTTGGACGCTTCACTGAGTGGACACTATGCAAGGCCTGAGCTGGCAGGGGGTGATGCTGAAGGGAACCACCTCTAAGATAAGAGAGAGCAGCTGGAGAAATAAAGGAAGGTGTTTACATGACATGAAAACAAATAGTGTTTCTGAGCTGGAGTGTGTCTGCTGGACTTGTGGTGTCTTTATGGTTGGATCAGCTCTGCTGAAACATTCAGATCAGACCAAGGAAGTTGTGATAACCCTAAAATGAGGCTTCACTCAGCTGACCATACACAGATGTCTTCTAACATCTCATCCTTGGTGCCAGGGCTCTGAGGGCAAAAATAAGCCTTAATGGCCATGGCTGGCTTCACCCATGACCTCCACCCTGCCTGTGAAGCTCTATTCGAGTTCAGCCTGGGGTGTTCGATCTCTGCTTCATGTTTTTGTTAAGAGTAGTGGTCTCCGCCTTGTCCATCAGTAAGAGGTTGTCATGAGGCTTGGCTGCAAACAGTGACTGAAGCACAAGAGGCTGCAGTATCTCCTGGTCCTTGCGCACTGAGCGTAACCAGCTCTGTGCTACGCCTCTGAGCACCTGCCTCCAGGAACCAGAAACTAAGTGGGACTTAGATGTCCATGTCTTACATGGATCTTGCATCTTCTTAAGATCCTTCTAAGGTCTTTTTTCTGTTCCAGCATACCAAGTGGTGTAAAATCCAGCTCCTAGGTCTGCTCTTGAGGAACACAGGGTCCCACAGCAGGAGAGGAGCTAAGGGAGGCTGGCCAGAAGACCAGCTCCTTGTTCTGTGGAGTGAACTAGAATGTCTGTGCCTTGGCAGGTTGCCACTCAGAGCTGAACCAGGGCCATGATCCTGTCACCAGCCAGCCTTGGCACTGCTCACAGGTGCCCCTGTGGTTTCCCAGGATGATGGTTTCAGTTCAGAGTGTGTAACGTAAGCCAGCCCAGTTGGGAGACCAATGAGGGAGACCTCATCGCTCTCCACAACAAAGGGTGGGAACTAGATGATCTCTGAGGTCCTTCCCGACCTAAACCATTCTATGGATCTGTTTTCCTCTACTTACTGGTTTTTGCTGGTCTAGAGAAGCTGGCTGCTCTCCAAACACTGGAGGTCTCTGTTTGGAGCCTCTCAGTTTGCTGGGAAAGCTGCTTTAGGGTTTGTTAATTTCTCCAAGAACAGACAGTTGTGCTCGCCCAATCTCGAATAAGATTTATCACACTCACCCAGAGCCACTTCCAATTAAAAACTTAAAAAAACTGCTGAGAAACAGCAACGGCTGCAGAGCTCAGGAGAAGTCACACATTCGCTTGGGCTACTGTTTTCCATTCATGCTTTTGCCTTAGGGCACCTTTATTATTGCATCTTAAAATGCCACCGTGGTCCTCACTGGTGCTTTGCTTTCCTGACAGGTGGCTTGTGAAGTGTCACTGACACTGTGGAGTCCCTGGGAATGGCAGGCAGACCTCGACACAGGTTGGGGGAACTATCGGATGGAGGAGAGATGAACAAGGTGTCATCTGTGGTCGCCCTGGGTGGATTTTCTCATTGAGTTTGTCCTTACTTTTCTTTAAGCATCTTACTGGGGTTGGTGAGTGTGGATACAACAGCATTTCTGGGGCCTCCTCTGGCCCTGTTCCACCAGGTCCAGGTCTCTGCTGTGCTGAGGAGCCCAGAGCTGGACCCAGCCCTGCAGAGGGGTCTCGCCAGAGCTGAGCAGAGGGGCACTATCCTCTCCCTGACCTGCTGCCCACCCTCTGTTCACACAGCCCAGGAGACAGACATACAGAAGGGGCTTCTGGTCTGTGAGTTCACGTTGCCAGCTCCTGTCCAGCTTTTCACACACCAGCACCCCATGTCCTTCTCGGGGCTGATCTCCATCCCTTCATCCCCTGCCTGTGCTGATACCAGGGTTTTCCCCAACGCAGAGAACTGCCCTTGCACTTGGCCTTGTTGAATCTCATGAGGTTCATATGGCCTCACTGCTCCTACTTATCAAGGTCCCTCTGGATGTTTCCTGTCCCTCAGGCATGTTCAACACACTACACATCTTGGTATTGTTGGCAAACTTGCTGAGGTTGCCCTTGATCCCACTGTCCGTGTTGCTGACATTAACTGTTTGCCTCTAAAACAAGAGGTGCTTTAGGGCCAGATGCACACTGGTGTTTCAGGATGGATGTCCAGAGTGTGCAGCCTGCAATGGTCAGGGAGAGCTCTGCCCGTGGTGAGAATTTGCAATGCCCAGGAGCTTCAAAGGACACGAAGGAAATTGTCCTTGCATAGCTGCATGTCCCATTTACTTCTGCAGGAGGAAATGCCTTTGTGATCTCAGCCAACGACCAGCTTTCTCTGGCTCAAAGCATGAGGGTTGTTAGGTGCTGCAGCTGCTTCAGAGCCAGAGTGACAGAAGCTGCTGCTTGTGGAGACATCAAAGTATTTAATCCTCCCCTGGAAATTATGATCTGCAGTGTCGCTGCGAAGGTGGAGATCAAAAAAGCACAATAAATGCGTCAAAACACAACAGCAGATGAAGGGAAGTCACTAGCACAGGATAATTATCAAACAAAGCTCAGAGATCTTTTCATCTCTGGAAATTCCCTGCGCTGTGAAGGGTCACCAAGTGGAAGGCTGGGACCGTCCTATTTCTCTTTGGCAGAGCCTGGCTCTTTCCCCTCTGGGTAAATCTGAAGCGGTAGTGGGTTGTCAAACATGACTGACAAATTCTCCTTATGGGATTTTGGCTTTAGGGCTCCTACAATACCTGAATTTCCCTGGTACTTCTGTTTGTGTGAACTTTGTTTCCTTGCTAGGCTGCAGGATTAGCCTTGGATTTAACTGCTGCACTGCCAGATTAGATCCTTGTGTGCACTGGAGGTGGGGTAGGAAGCCAGGGGATGCTACACCCGCATCTCCTCTCTTTACCACACTCCTCTTTTGGGTACTGGAAGCAATTGATAGTTTGAAGTTTTCTCTTCTGGTTTTGGGTATTTTCTTAGCCATGAGGCAGAGGGACAGTAGACATTGGTCTGAATCTAACCCATGAAGAAAACCCCAGCATCCTCAACCCCTGCTCAATCCCATGTCCCAAGGGACGTGGCCTTTTCCTCTGGTAACCAGCACAGCATTGCAGCAGGGGACTGGATCAGGCTGTTTGTGTAAGGCAGTACACGTGAGCGCTACATCTCCATCTTGTAGGATCAACAGCCCCTTATCTGCCTCAGCAGGTGTGTTTGGAGTGGAAACTGCTTTCTGCAGAGGAAATGCAGATCACAGAATCGTTTAGGTTGGAAAAGACCTTTAAGATTGTTGTGTTTGACCATTGAACCAGCACTGCTAAATTCCCACTAACCCGTGTCCCTCAGCACTACATCTCCATGGCTTTGAAACCCCTCCAGGGATGGTGACTCCACCCCTGCTCTGGGTAGCCTGTTCCAAGACCTGACAACCCTTTTAGGGAAGAAATTGTTCTTAATATCCAGTCACTCCACAGTAAAGTCTAAGGGGAGAGGAGACAGGAATGGTTTCTGCATTGAGGTTTCTCCAGCTGTAAGCCCTGGCATGATCTGAGAGATCTCTGCATAGCATCCGAGATCTGTCCTGTGCCGAGGATTCATTGTCTGCCAGTCTCCGTTTTACACATGGGCTCTTTGCTTTCTCTGCAAAAGCAGTATGGGGAAGTCCCCTGGATGCGGTGGGAGGTGTTCCTGCAGCTGGTGCAGGGGCTGTTTGTGGAGAGGGTGGATATGGATATGTGTTTGTCCTGACAGTTTGAGTAGACAGAAAACTGTGTCTCAACTCTGGCATAAGACCTGTGCTAGAGCAGCAGATGAGGTGGATAACGTGATGGGTGTGACTGGAGAGGCTTCTCCAAGAAATGGATGCCCAGGCTTGCTTTGATGGCCTGAAAACAGGCATCTGAGAGTCCTCTATTGTCTCCTATTGGTGTCCAACATCAGGAAGCAGGCACCGAGGTGCTTAATCTTGCCTCTAGTAGGGATATTGCAGGATTGCAAATGCAGAGGCTAAGGGCTGAGGGAAGAGCAAAGCTCCCCTGGCCCACTTCAGGGTGGAGGAGTGTGTGTAGGGAAGGACGATCCTGGTTACCTTATGGGAAGCTTTGCCCTATAACTGCAAGATGCTCAACATATGGTCAGCTAGAGAAACGCACAAAGGTGTCTCTTACATTGGGATTTGTGCATTTGCTGGAT
Organism: Upupa epops; assembly: GCA_013397515.1. Lineage (NCBI taxonomy): Eukaryota > Metazoa > Chordata > Aves > Bucerotiformes > Upupidae > Upupa > Upupa epops. Next base: position 471,877 of record VZRI01006833.1, read on the forward strand.
AAAGAGGGATTATTTGAGACCCTTTTGGGGGTGGCATCCCTGGATACTCTTAGTTAAGCTGATTATTGTCCTAGGGCTTTAGGCAATTGAAGAGGAGCCCCCTGGATCTGGGGTAGAGTTTCTTTCAGACAGGGGTAACCCTGAGGTGTTCAGACCATTTGTGACCAACAGGAGAGAAGATGGTGGAGAGGCACCACAGGGCTGCTGGGGAAGGTGGACCTGTGGTTGAAACATGTCTGGTGGATCTGGGGAGTGCAGAGAGAAACCAAAGGATTAGCAGGTGGGATCAGGGATTTTGCACTGAGGAAGCAACGTGTTTGGAAACACTGTGAGGGAATCTGGCCAGGACTGAGCTAAGGTTGGTGAAAAAAACCACCAGAAACTTGAGATGCGCAAGCTGTTTTGAGGCTGGGGATTTTGTCCCTCCAGGGTTCTGTTTTGAGCAGGTTTAATTTTGATATTTAATATTTTTTTCTTTTCCTTCAGACTTTGTGCCTGTGTTTGAGGTTAATTCCTACACACCACCAGCTGCTCCCCTGAGCTGTGCGCAATGCCTGCTCAGACAGGTCCTGTTGGAAGCAGAAGCTCATGTTTGGGGATGAGGTGGGAAGCAGATCCAGATGGACAGACAGCTCTGGGTCTGGAGGTGTACCTGGTGGTGAGGAACAGCTCTGGCTCTGGTGTGTGATGTGGGGGCAGAGAGGGTAGGTCCAGTCTTCACCAACAGGATCCCCCTGAGCCCACCTGCTAGCGAATGTCATACTGCCAAAGCACTGATGGGGGATCCTTGGGAAATTGTAGTCTCTTGATTTGATGGGAGGTGCCACCCAAGAGCTTTCCAAAGCCAGCTCCTCCTGTCTCTGTCTCTCTGAGTATCCAGTTCCACAGGTCAGAACAGTGGGGATGCATAGGAGCCCAGCAAACATCCAAGAGATGATCTGATTGATGAGCTGAGCAGGTCACAACACCCTAACCCAGCTTTGGGAACGTGCCATGTGAGGATGGATGGTGGGCCCCATGCAGCTGCCTGATTGTGCACCTGGGTGCTTTCATCTCCCTGCTCTCCAGAGAAAGGGCTGCCAGGTACTTTCTGGTGGAGCTGAGGCCTCGTCACTGCCTATCCCTATGATGAGCCCTTCTCCCTGCATGGCTAGGAGTCCCCTGATAAAGGGCAGCCACTGATGCCTGGAACCAGGCTGTAGGGTCCCATTCAAGCATGCTGCAGTCACTCAGAAGGGTCCAAAATTGGGTTAGAAATTGTAATTGGATTTGCCCTAGAATTAGAACGACAACAAAAGCTCTTCAGAAATGCAAAGCAGCCTACTTGCACCTGAGGCATAAAACCTGGAGTTGTGTCCTCCTGGAAGAAGTGGCAATCCTGGTGTTTGACAGACATTGCACAAGCACACGGTGGGTTGTGCTGGGTCTGCGGCCATGTGGCTGAATGCTTCAGCATGTGGGCTCCCTGTCAAGGGAGAGGCTTTCTGTGAGAAGTCATAATATTGTGTGCCCCTATAGCACACATCTTCCTACAACCTGGGATTGGCAATGACATGGACGAGAACTGGCTTGTCTTTGTGTGCAGTGCTGTGCTGGGAAGGGGTAGGATCACACAGCTGTGGAGAAGCAAGACGGGATGAGTTGCTGAGCTGCTTTCCCTCAGCAGCTCCATTGGCTCAGCTGCATGTGGATCTTGGCCATGGACTTGATTTTTCTCATGTGATTTCTTGTACATGCCTTGAAAAGAGGCATCAGGACCCAGGCAGGTGGATTTGGTGGCCTAGCTTCTCTGTTATAGCACAGGACTTAGAGACAGGACTGTTCATAAGTGTCCCAAAAGCATGACATGGGTTAATACTCCAGGGAATGTGAGAGCTGATTCATGGCGAAGGCCATTTCCCAACAGTGAGTGGAAGTGACAGTGCTCGCCACGATATCCGTTTTGTGACAATAAAGGTCGGACTTTGAGTGATGAAACCCAGGACATTCAGAGCTGAAGACTGTCCTTAAATTGCCTCTCAAGATGCAGGTGTCAGGGAAATGCAGAATGTTTCATGTACACTTGGCACATGTGGCCTCATCCTGAGGAAATGGGGTGCTTGGTCTGGAGCAGATTCAAGAGCTATTTGCCCTGTCTACCTGGGTTGCCTCTTGTTGCTGTGATGAGATGTGACATCTGAAGTGATGTACAGGTAGTCTAACCACGTCTAACATGACAAGGGAGGGAGGCAGGCAGGAGAGCTTGGACACCTTCAATAGGTAGGGGTGAGTCTAAGGTGGGTTGTCTTTGGTCCTCACACTTCATGGTAAAAGGAGGTGGTGATGCTAGAGTGACAGGAGCACAAGCAGTGGGAGACTTAAAGAATCACAGAATGGTTTTAGTTGGAAAAGACCATTAAGATAATTGAGTTTAACTATTAATCCTGCACTGTCATGGCCTCTATAACCACTGTCCCTCACCCATCATCTCCACAGCTTTGCAACTCCTCCATACATGGGGACTCCACCACTGCCTTGGGCATCTTGGCTGACGTTGACAACCCTTTTGGGGAAGAAATTGTTCTTCAGGACGAACTAGCCCACCCCTGGTACAACTTAAGGCTGTTTCCTCTCGTCCCATGAAATAAGAGATGACCCTCACCTGGTTCCAACCCCCTGAAGTTCAGGGAGTTATGGAAAGTGAGAAGGTCTCCCATGAGTCTTCTTTTCTCCAATTAAATGCCCCCAGTTCCCTCAGCTGCTCCTTAGAGCACTTGTCCTCCAGCTCTGTCTCCCTTCTCTGGGCATGCTCTGGTGTGCTTATGTGCAGTGCAGAGAAGCTCACATTGCTTTTCAGGTCAATTAACATCCCTTCTGAGAGGAACCCGTGCATGATTGTGGGCACGGTTTACACTAGAACTTCACCCTCCTCCCTTCCATTTCAGGTTGTGTGAGTGAAATGGGTCTAGACCTGGTCCTTTTCACCCTAAGCAGTCTGCCAAGTCCCAGGTCACCTGCCCAGGTTCCTCCCCCATGCCTCTTTTGCAACTACTGTGCTAGTGTTTCAGTAGATGGTCTAGTGGTTAGGGGTTGTAGGGTGGACAGTTGGACTTGATGACTGTGAAGGTCTTTTCCAGTCTTAATGATTCTGTGATCCTGTGCTGAGACTTCTGCAAAGGGATAAAGGGAAGGGATGCATTAAAAGAGCAGAAGTTGTGCTTTCACACTCTGTGAAGGGAAGGAAACTACTTGCGCTCAGGGAATTCACGCATATGAGGGCACATGGGGGCCAGAACACAATCTGCTTGATTTCCCATCACTGATGGTAGATGTAATGAGATTTGTTGGCAACAAGCTGTGCTGTATCTGCGAGGGGTGTGAAGTAGAGCTTCCTTTTGTTTGCTTTAAGCCTGCTGCCAGGCTGTCTCAGGACTTTCCCGTTCCTGCAGCCTGGGAAGGCTGTTGGCTGTCCCCTGGCCTTATTCTATCCAGAAGCACAAAGGATTGGTCTGAATTGGCCTTGTCTGTGGGAAGTTGTGGGGCTGATCAAAGGCCATCTGCTCCAATGACTTGAGCTGCTGTGGATCTGACTTTTCATGCCCTGGCTGTAGGTGTCCGCTTTGATCTGTTTCACTAGGAAAACTGCCACAAAGTGCTGGTGGTAATGTGGGTTCATACAATCAAGAAGGCTGGAAAAGACCTTCAACATCATCAAGTCCAGCTGTCTGCTCTACAACCTTGAACCATTAAATCAACTCCTGAAACACCATGTCTACGCATTTTTTGGACACCTCCATGGACGGTGCTTCCCCCTGGGCAGCCTGTTCCAAGGCCTCACCTCTCTTTCTGTGAAGAAGTTTTTCCTAATATCCAATCTGAACCTTCCTTGAAACAAGTCTACCCCATTTCATCTTGTCCTATCGCTAGTCACTAGGGAGAAGATGCCAACACCTGCCTCACTAAAACCTCACTTCAGGTAGTTGGAGCGAGCAATGAGGTCTCCCCTCAGTCTCCTCTTCAGGCTGAACAGCCCCAGCTTCCTAAGCCTCTCCTCATAAGACTTGTTCTCCAGTCCCCTAGTCAGCCCAGTTGCCCTTTTCTTCACCCTTCCCAGCACCAAGATAATTCTTGGTTTTCTTTTCAGAGATGGAGGAGAGGTTAACACTAGGGATCATCTATGAGCCCTATGATGTGTTGGTGCGGGCTGAGTTCAGCCTAACCTGAGCCCTTCCACCAACCCTGCCCTTGCTGACTGTCCTGTTGTCTTCTGCTGATTATGGTGAGCATTGAGAAGCAAAGTTTCTGCTGGAAGCACAGCCTGGTGATGAAGGGCAGCCAACACAAACACCTGGCAAGCTTCCCTGGCCAAGTTTCACACCTACAATAAATCAAAAGATCTTCCTTCCTCCTCAGGCAGCCCCCAAGGAGCCACTTGCTCCTGCCACACACGCTTTCTGTTCTTTTCAGGAGAAAGCTTGCTTCCTCTGGAAAGTTCACATCGTGAAGCCTTTTATTTAGACTGACCCCCTTGACCATGGTTCCGGCCAAATGCTGGGAACAGGGCATGCTGGTCCCTCTCCTGTGCTGACTTCAGGCACGCTTAGCTGAAGAGCTCTGTGCATCTGTCCTTCATTAGGGCTTCATGGTGGAACAAACAGGAAAACACCACAGAAAGGTCAGGGTAAGGAGAACCGTCCTCCACTCCCTCCTAGTGATGGAGTGTCCTTGGCTCTGTGCAACCTGGTGCTCAGTCAGTGTCCAAGAAGCTGTGGTGTCAGGTGGAAGCAACAAGGTCCTCCCAGCCCATCTTCTTTCTGCTCTCTTGTTACACGCTTGCTGGCTTTGGAGAGGTGGAGTCGACCTGGTATGCCAAGACAGGGGGTTCCTGATTTTATTCTGCTTTGAAAGAATGATTGTTTGCAGGAGAAGATGAGAATATGGTAAGGAATTACATTTTGGAACAAATCCCTAAGGAAATAACCCAGTGTTCTCTGCTCCTAGGGAGAGAAATCACATCACCTGAAAGACAGCCGTACTAACTGCTCCACCATAGCCCCACCAGTGGTTCCCACACTCTCTCTGCTTTCTCCTGATGGTTGCTGTCCCACCCAGCTCATTTCAGCTCTCAAAGGGTAAATGCTAGGTGCTGTTTGATATGACCTGGTATATACTCATGCCCAGAAGGACATGAGTCTCTTGCAGGTTCTCAGGCTGGCATTTCAGAGGTTGGTGGCCCTGTGAAGAAGGAAAGGGAGTGGCAGAATTTCTGTAAGAGGGGTAGTTAGGCAGGTGAGGACTTCTTAGCTTGACAAAGAAGAGGGGAAATAAAGCAGGTCCATCAAATGCAGTGTGAGATGGAGAGATGGAAGGGAACATCTTGTCCAGTGAGAACCAGTTTCTTGGAGGAATTTCTGGCCAAAGTCTGGGGAGGGTTCTTGGCCACCCACACCAGAGCTGCAGCTGTGCACGTTGCATCGCTGGAGAGGATTACAGGTACTGGAGCAACAGCAAAGCAGTCCTCTGCTTCAGCTTCCCATCATGAAAAATGGCAATTTCCAAAAGCACCCTCAAAACGATTTTCAGGCATAAATTCTTTGCCGGCTCAGCCAGGCTTCAAATAAGGACAAAGGTTGAGTTGGTTCCTGGAATTTTGTTTTCTACAAGGATTTATGTGGAAAAGAATCGTCTTAACTGTATTGCTGCATGAGGGATAACTGCGTGTTCGTCCAGGAGTGAGGGGGCAGCGAGAGGTTCAGCATCCTGCTGCACATAAAACACTTTCCCATCCTTGGGTGAAAGCTGACACAGGGCTGTGAACTGACAAAGGAGGATGATAATTTCTCTGCAAAGTTTTCCTCCTGAATGACCCAGTGACATCTCAAATTTGGAGTTACCTTAAGAGCTGCTTTAGTCTTCCCTCTGCTCAGCTGGGAGAAACAGTGATTTCACAGCACGTCTCACCCAGGATCACTCTCCTGACAGCAGCACCAGCAGAAAGCAATGGGGAGAAACATGGGGGGGTTGTGTCTGGTTTATTTTACTTCATTTTAGAACAACATATTCCTTGTCTCAGCTACAAGCTCAAGTGATTAACTCATTGCCAGTGATTTATGACTCCTCTTAGGCTAATGCCAGGATTATTGGGCTGACATCACCTAATTGCTCCACTTAAGAGCAGGCAGAGCCAAAAGATAAGCAGTTCTAGCTGGCTGGTGCCATTCCAGCAGGGTCTGCTGAAATGCCCATGGTGCGAAATGCAGAGGTTTGGGTTTTCTCACCCTTGAGTCCTTCTTCCTGTGGTATTGGAATGTGGTGTAGTGGTCGTGGAGGTGCTGGGTTGAAGGCTGGATTTGATGATCTTAGAGATCCTTTCCAACTTCAACAACTTTGTGATTCTGTGAACTTGTGTATCACCATTATGAAGTTCCAGCAGTGGTTTCCAGTGGAAATGAAGGTAAAGACAAGAAGCCAGGAGCTCCAAGCTGCCAAGAAGATTAGATGCCTCCAGCAGCTGCCAGCCCACAGGCTATGAGTGAAAAATGGAGCATCATAAAATTGGCTCCTCCTTGCACCCCCGAGAAGGTGCCTCTGCAGCTCCTGTAGGGAGCAGATCTTGCTTTTCTTTCATCCTCCTGAACCTTGCTGTTCCTCGAGCTTTTCTGCCCTATCTAGGACCATGAAGTTATCTTGTAGGCAGATCTCTAGCGCTTTTCCTCACGCTTCAAGAATTGTTCTTTCCCATTTGGTGTCCTCTGCAAAACCACTTCATCCTGGAGCTTGAATACCTTCTGAAGCAAGTCTCTGTGTCACCATCACTGACCTAAGTGGTTCTCCACACTGGAGGAGATGGGGGCTGCAGAAGGTCCCTGGACAACCTCTTGTAAATATCCCTCTAGCCACTGTATCCCATTCTCCACTCTTCTGACTCCCCCTTTTGTCTCCCTTCTGCAGATTCCCTCTCCTCTGGAGTCCTGCTGGGAACAGGTTATGGTCAAGATGGAAGCACATCCATACAAACCAAAATGTCTGAAGGGAATTTGAATTCTCCTTCAATGAATGGGGCAGACTTGGAAGACCAGAGGTAGCAGGGTGTGAGGCTGCCCTTGCTCTGTGAGCTGACTGTAGGGTGACAGCAGAGGAACATGGTCCTCTGTCATCACCGTTTGCCTGCTGGGCCTGCCAGGAAGGAGAGTAAGCAGGAGGACATTGCTCTGCAAAGGGGGTGTATCCTCCTTCCTTCCCTGGGCTACTCTCCTGCAGAACTTTACTCCTCATTCAGGGAGGTTGTGCAGCTTCTGCTGAACTGTCTTTTTGCCTGTCTCCTCTAATGCTCCTCTCACTCCAACAGAAGTGTCTTCAAAACCAGCCCAAAATATAGCCTGTGCTCCTGTGCTTGGAATGGTTGGTCTGAGGAGGTAAACTGAACAGGTCCTTGAGATGGCTGTGGGTGTTGCCACCTCCTCAAGTGTTCCACTGGAGTCCTGTGCTGACAGGACTCTGCATGGACCCACTCTGAAGCTTTGGGCACATGTCCTTCTCCTGGAGGCCAAACTTAAGGGAGGTCTACATTCCTCCACCACTGCACCCTCTTTCCCACAGCCCAGCCTCTTGCCCTCATGCTGCATCCTCTGAACACCTCCTGACCTGGGGTTCGCTCTGTATCCTCATACTCCTGCAGCAGTTTTGCTGGGGCCTTGCTCTGAACTGGAATCTTTGGGCAGAGCAGCTTTTGTGCTTTAAGATCAACTAGTCCTCCCTTTCTGGTGCGGCAAGTCCTACCTGCTCCCTGTTCTTTAGTAGCCAGATCATGCAAGCAGGAGAGTCACAGAATCAGTTTGGTTGGAAAAGACTTTTTACATCAACTTCAACCATTAACCCAGCACCGATACACTCCTTAGCAACACGTCTCTATTGTTTTTCAGTCCCTCCAGAGATGAGGACTCCACCCCTGCCCTGGGTAGGCTGGGCCAGGCCTCGACAAACCTTTTATGCAGGACATGGAAAAAGATGTCAAGACTCACNAACTTTTTACATCAACTTCAACCGTTAACCCAGCACCGCAGGTCATCCCTGACCCACACTCCTTAGCAACACGTCTCCATTGTTTTTCAGTCCCTCCAGAGATGAGGACTCCACCCCTGCCCTGGGTAGGCTGGGCCAGGCCTCGACAAACCTTTTATGCAGGACATGGAAAAAGATGTCAAGACTCACGCAGAGGCTCAGGATGACGGGTTCAAGGTCATGCTAAGTACAACTCTTCTCCATCACACATCAGCAAGGGTTTGCTGTTCTGGTCCCACCAGAGCTGCTTGGATGTGTTACATCTCTAAAACAGGATGCTGGATATTTTCTTTTCCAGGTGGACACCCTGGATAAACCTTGCTGCTATTCACTCTCAGGTCACTGTTTCAAACAGCACAAGCTTATCAGTTCCAACCTGATCACAGCTGGGAGACCTTAAGACAATCATGTCCAGCACCTGGTTGGGGTGTACTGAATAGGTGGTTCTTCCATGTGCCTGCTGGGTGGACATCCTCCTTTTATCTCTACCCCACTGGCAGGGCTACTAGGAGGTTGGTGCCATTGCTGCAGAAGAATTAAGGGCTGGCGGGTTAACATTTTGGGTGATGCCCTGCCTTTCTTCCAGGCTGTCACTGCCACAGCTGCAGCCTCCTGGTGTCACCTTGCTCACATCTAAATGTACATTGAACTCAGCCACCTTCCAACACCTCTTCATCTTCATCTTCGTGGCAGACTCTGGGGGACACATTTCCAGTTGACCACTAACTTCCTATGGAATCATAGACCTGTCTCATCACTTGTGTGCCTCAGTTTGTCCATGAGTGCATTGGAGGTGGAAGATATCTCACCTCTGTACTGCTCAGTCCAAGATGGGCCGCTGTGTCACACGCACTACCAAGCATGCTGGGGGACTTGGGCCAGCTCAAGACAAGTGATGGCTGTAGGATTATCATCACAATGGAGGATGGTAGCTCCTTCTGTAATGAGTGATGCAGTTCAATGAAACTGCAGAGTAGTTTTCTCATCTTTCTGCTGCCAGTCCCCATCTTTGGCAGCTCAGAAGGTGCCTGGCATCTCTGTGTCTCTAGGGGCCAGTGATGCAAATGCTGGGCTGATAAAACGTCTTGGTTCAAGACAAACTGTTGAGATTTACACTGGAAGTGCTAAGACCCGAGCCTGACACGTGGATGATACCTTTTGCCTGTGAGAGACAGGTGTTTTAAGTGGCAACAGGTGTTTTGCTTCAGGGAGGAAACTTGAAGCAGCAGCACAGTGTAAGAGGCAGGCTGCTGGCAGAGGCCTCTGGAGAGGGAGTGACAGTTATGTTGCTTGTTTTGATGGGGCTCTTCTGCCTTGTGGACGGACTGCTGCCAATAACTGGACTTCACCTGATGGACTGCAAGTTTAGTTTATTGTTAATTTGGATGAGTCTTCCTTTTGTTATGGACTTTGTTGTTACTTCTGGGTTTTCTTTCTGGGTATTTCCAGTCAGAGGTAGTCTGCTTTGCCTCTACAGTCAGGAGTTTTGTAATGAGTTATATAAACTCAAGAATCCAATAGTGAACTGTGCTTTCTGCTCGTGGCTGTGCTCCTTGTGCTGTGTTAGAGCCTTGTCAAAACAACACTCTGAGACTGAAGATTGAAGGTACAGGGTGCAGTTATTAGAACTGGAATCACAGGATTGCTTTGGTTAGAAAAGATCTTTCAGATCATTGGTACAACCGTTCATCTACCTCTACCAAGCCCATCGCTGGCCTCTGTCCCTCAACACCTCATCTCCAAGCTTTTCAATTCCCCCCAGCAGTGGGCACCTAACCCCTGCCCTGGGTGGCCTTCCATGACCATTTTGCAGAGGAAACTGATCCTCAGGGCCAACCTAAACCTTCCCTGGCACAATCTGAGGCCATTTCCTCCTCTTTTTTTGGGAGAAGAAACAGACCTTTCCCCAGCATCGTTGCCCTCCTCTGGACATGCTCCAGCTCTTCAGTGTCTTTCTGGCATTGAGGGGTCCCAACCTAAACCTAAGATTTGAGGTGAGGTCTCGCTAGTGCTTAGTACTGCTGGTCCTGCTGGCCACTCTAGTGCTGACTGAAGCCAGCACGCTGTTAGCCTTGGCCACCTGGGCACACGCTGTCTCATCTCTAGCCATTGCTAACCCCTTCTGTTTTTCCAGGCAGTTTCCAGCTGTTCTGCCCCAGCTCGCAGTGTTGTGGGAGGTTGCTGTGACCCGAGTGCAGGACTCAGCACTTAGCCTCGTTGAACCTCAAACAGCTGCCCTCAGCCTGTCCAGATAAAACATGTTCAAAATAAACCAGAGAAACGATGCCTGTCTTCTGCTACCCGGAATCACTGCTCATCTGGTCTGGTGAGAGTGCTCTGTGTGTCACCAGGCTCCTTGCAGGGAGCCGGCTGACCCCTTGGTCCACAGCATGTGCTCTGCCAGACAACTGCTGAGCTAAATTCATCAGCTGGAGGTTCTCATCTCTCAAAAACACAGTTTGGGTCAAGTTGGAAGCAGCAGCAGCAGCAGAGGGAGCTGGTCGGCCAGTGGATAGTTGGTGATGGTTGCTCACAAGGAGTTTCACTGAGCAGCGCTTGAGGAGCTGACAGGAGCTGGCTGCGGGCTGGGTCCTGCGTCCTTACCCGCAGAACAACCTCCTGTCCTCACAGATAAACCCAGGGGGCGGCAGCAGGAGCTGCCTGAAGGCAGAAACCGCCGGGCTCTAATCCACGAGTACAAGAAGTGCGTCAGCACGGCCTGCGCTTGGTAAATAAACCCCATCCTGCGTGGTCCCCCCGAAGGGCAACCTTGGAGCTTCATCACTAGCCTTAGGGCTAACTCTCACCGAGGTCTCTTAGAGGGAAGGGAAGGTCGGATGTGGGAGGTGATTGTATTCCTGCCTAATTTAGATTTGCAGGTCTAGGTGGTCCCCTTGGGAGAGGTGAGATGCTGCGGGGAGAGCATCCTCTAGCAGCACCAGGCCAAATCTTCTGGTCCTGCAGCAGGACCAGTCGCAGTTTGGCCTCTGCTGAAGGAGAGGGTTGCCTGAACTCCTCCAGACTGGGCTTTGTTCTGTTTCATTTGAAAAAGTGTTCAAGCTAAAGAAGTCTCTCTCCTTTGTCAGTAAAACCTCACCGTTCTCTCTGCTTTTCAGAAAGCAGATGTTGGAAATAATAACCTTAATTTTGCAGAAACATTTTGATGGGAGGAGACCTTTACAAACACGAAGTCCAACCACGTTCACATCATTGAAATTTGCTTTGATTTTATTTTTGTGCTGTGTGTTTAATCACTGATTTTAAATTCTGGAGCGGAAGGATTACTCCCCAGCCTAGGGAGATGCTTTTGCCTCAGAAGAAGCAAACCCAAACCTCAGTCCCCTGATTGTGCTGTAAATCTGAGTTACTTTGGTAAATGTTTTGTAGCTCAACTGTTATTAAGGTTTATGTCTTTTGCATGAGCAGTATTTGGTCAAGCAGCTTTGGGTATGTTAGGGTATGGGTCTAAACCTGTCCTTGCCTTGTCTTTGCTTGTAATAATTCCCTGTTCCTGTGACAATAAGCACTCCACCACTCCATGGACTCCTAGAAGGTCAGTGTCTGCTAGAGATGCTCGGGGTCCCTGGAGCACCCACTCAGGCAGCAAGGCTTTTGGGGGGAAGAGTGTCCACTTGATCACATCCCCTGATTCAGCTGTAACACCCTCTCTCCCGAGGTACCCCCATCTCCCAGTAGAGGTGAAGTGGTTTGGCAGAGTCTCAGGAAGGGTTTTGCTTTGCTGTGGTGTGGTTTATGGAAATCTCTGGGCAACTCCTGCTTGTTAACTCCCTTTGCAATTTCTGCCCTTTTAATTTCCTTCCCCCTGATTCCCTTTTTGGGCTTTAAACATTGAAAACAGATCAATATCTTGCGACCCTCCTCCATAGTAATGCCTGTGATTTGCTGCTGTGCTGTGGCTTTCCGTGCTGGAATATTTATCACCCATTTGCCTCTCTGCTCTCCTTATTCCCACCATTAGCACATGAAGTCATGCCACGGGCAGAGAGATCCATCAAAGGTTATAACTGCTGTGGATGTTTCCTTAAGTGTCTCATTCAGAGGATGATGAGGCTTGAGTGCTTCTCCTAATGCAGTCACGGTGCAGTTACTGGTGTGCTCTTAACTAATAAACTTGCAATTGCAGACCAGAATAGAAGCCTCTGTAATCATGTAAAATTGCTTTCTAGTGGGTGAAAATGCATGAGCCCAGGGCTGAGATCTGCTTCCCTTCCCCCTTTTCCTTGTTCCTCAAGGTGCTAAGTAGGTAGTCAGAGATTTTGCCTCATGGAGGTTGTATGGATGGGAGAGGCAGGCATGAGCATCTCCTTCTTGCTGTAGCAATGGCTCTTGAGGAAGCACTGGGCCTTCAAATGGGCTTTGACACCGGGTATCTTTGCAAATTGTGGTTATAGTGTGGATGGAAAGGGGCGTCCTTGAGGCACTGTGAAACCTTCTTTACTCTGGGCTCCATCCAGCAGGCTACCAAGTCTTTCCTCATGGTCCCAAGTCGACTGCTCCCTGGAAGAAAGGATACTTGGCAGCCTGAGGAGGGTAGGTAGCACTGTACAGCAGAATGGGGAAGCTAGCTTCCTGGCAGTGAGTCTGGGGGACTCCATCCTTTCATACATATTGTCTGAAGTATCTACGTTTCACCAAGGGAATATTTGAGCTCCAGAGAGTGAGCTGGGAGAGCCTGAGCAGTGAGAGACATCCCTTGGGGTTACACCAGACCATGGCTTGAAAGCCGGTGAAGAACTTCTGTGGTGGGTGGAACATACCTCTGTGCTTCCAGCAGGAGATCTCCTGAGTGCTCTGTAAGAGAGACTCAGGGATGAACCTTTTTATGCTGCAGAGAAACAACTTGGTGGGGCACCTGGGCTTAAAGGTGTGTGCTGAGGTGCCATGTTGGATGCGGCTTAGTAGGTGACACAATTCAGAGTGTTAATGGGTCTGTCTCTCACTGCCAGGACAGGAACATCACCCACATCTTTCTGTAAGGCACATGACTTACTGGGGTGAGGCACTGCAGGCAGCGTATCAGCAGCATGATGCCACAAGAAGTGAAGCCCTCTCTGAGGAGACTTCCAGGGCCACAGCATGGTGGGGTCATCTGCCTTACAGTGAGGAGGAATTTATGCAATGCAGGAGGAGTTTATCCTTATGTCAGCCTGGCTGACCATAGCATGTGGGCTGGGATGTTCCCTCAGCTGGAGCTTTGTCTGGCTGAAGTTGGCTTTCCAGGGGCAGAAAGAGTAACGTCACCAGAGATGTCTAATGCAGTATGTGTGTAGTGTCTGCAGCCCATGGATGGATGGCTTTAAACCTACATGGATAAATCAGTGCTCCTCTGTCTATAAACCACAGACCATACAGCACGGGCACAGGCAGTGAGGCAGGATGCCAGCAGTTATAATTCACATAGCAGGAACTCCCAAGTTGAACTAAAACTTCAAATTCAGTCAGAAAGCCTTCTTAGAGCCACATTTTCCTCTGGGAAGTTTGGCCTTAATTGGGACTTCTGTGTTTGTTCTGAATTATTCATAGGGTTTGTTTTTTCATATAGACTGGTTTTGGTTATCCTACTTAATTTTGAGTGTCTTGGGAAGCTGGACTAGATGGCATTTAAAGATTTTGTCCAACCAAAATATTCTATGCTTCTTGCTTCTCAGGCTGGCTCACCTAATTAACTGGCACCTAGGAGAATATAAAGCACAAAAATCCACTCTAGCCTTTCCAAATACTTCATATCTAAATTCACAAGCTATCCAAACACCAAGGTTCTGGCTAGTAAATATTAATACTCATTGATATTTATCCTCTTCCATTCCATTTCTCTCCTTCCTTTATGCTTCAGTAATTCAAGGTGAGACTGTCCTATCAGTGTTGCCCAAAAGCATCCTGATGCTCCCTGCTTTGCAGCCTACCTGGACTTAGTCAATACCTACACTTGAAAGCACCTGATATACTTTAAGAGCAGAAATCTAGGTGCTCTCTACATTTTTTTACAGCCCTTCCAGATATGGGGACTCCATCACTGCCCTGGGCAACCTGGGCCAGGCCTGGACAACCCTTTTGCAGGAGACATTGTTCCCCAGGGCCAACCTCAGCCTCCTCTGGCACAACTTCAGGCTGTTTCTTCTTGTCCTATCACCTGTTCCTGGGGAAAAGAGACAGACCCCCACCTTGCTCCAACCTCCCGAAGTTCAGGGAGCTATGGAGAGAGAGATCTCCCCCTGAGCCTCCTTTTCTCCAGTTATTTCCCCCTCCCCCCAGTTCCCTCAGCTGCTCCTCAGAGCATGTGTGCTTCAGACCCTTCCTCAGCATCACTGCCCTTCTCTGGTCCCATGTCAGTACCTCAGTGTCCTTCTTCGAGTGATGGCCACAAAGCTGACCCTAGGATTTGAGGTGCTGAGTAGTCCATCTTAAATGTGTGCCTCATGCCATTGAGTGGTGGCTGTGAAGGTACCCACCTGCACTCAGAAGCACTAACAGATACCTGGCAGAACCTGCCCCAGGCCATTGCACCTGAGCCTTCCCATGGTGCTGCTCTTCTAGGAAGATGCATTCTGATTCATGAGAGTCTTTCAGCAGTGTGTTGTGCCTTTCTCCCAAGGCACAGTGAGTTACAGCCATCAAGCTCTGAGATCTCTGATCTGTGGGAAACTGCAGCCAGGTCCAAGGATGAGATGATGAAGTGCCAGATTATGGTCGGGGTAGCTGGGAGGGAGCATATCTTTTCCATCACAGCTACTGGGATGTTTGGGGGAATTTAAGAGGGACACAGCTGTGGGATTATGCAGTGGTCTGAGGGCAGAGGTCTTGGACAACAGAACGTTCTACAGCAGCTACAGCTCCATCCACGCTCTTGCCTTCTCTTCCCCTCACTGTGTTAGGGCTGGGAAAAAACTTGAGTGCAAGAGGACTGTCTTAGCACCCTGCCAAGCAGAGAGTCTGAGCCAAGACAAAGCCTAGATCAGAGGGCCATTCCCATAGCAGTGATGTCCTATGGGGAAAAGTGTTTGGGTCTTGAAGGGGGCTCCTTGGGCCTCCAACCAAACAAGAGACCCCAACCTTGCGTGTCTGAGTCCAGCAGGAGCCCTGTCTGCAAGAGGTTTGAGATGCTTGAGCCCTTACAGCAATTAGTGCTACAAAGATAACAGAGTGGAGCATCTCCCTTACAAGGAAAGGCTGAGGGAACTGGATCTATTCAACTTGGACCAGAGGAAACCGAGGGGTGACCTCGTTAATGTTTGTAAATACATAAAGGGCGAGTGTCGGGAGGATGGAGCCAGACTCTTCTCAGTTATATCCCATGATAGGACAAGGGGCAACGGGTTCAAACTGGAGAATAGGATGTTCCATATAAACACAAGACCAAACCTTTTCGCTGTGAGTGTGACAGACAACTGAACAGGCTGCCCGGAGAGGTTGTGCAGTTTCCTCTGGAGTCATTCAAAACCTCCCTGGACGCAGCCCTGTCTGACCTAACCTAGGTGAATCTGCTCTGACAGGGGGATTGGACTAGACTGTCTCTCAAGGCCCCTTCCAACCTGTAACTTTCTGTGATTCCGTAATTAAAGACTAAATAATGAAATTAAATAGGCACAAATGAGCACAGAGATCAGGATTCAAGACTCCTCACCGCTTCTGGCCTGGGAGTTGTAACAAAACCTTTTCTCAGCTGGCTCTGAAAGGGAAACCCACACAAGCTCCTTTTGCTATTCAGCCCAAACACAGGGCTGCTTCTCATTTGAGTACTTGGAATGTTTTCATAGCTCCCGGATTCATCAGGCTGTGCCAAGAGTACAGACACTAAAGCCACTAGTGTAGGTGGGCAGGAAACGACAGCAGCAAAGTGTTTTCCAGAGCTGGATGATCAGGGCACATCCCAGCCCTTCCAGGCCCTTTTTTTTTCTGTGGCAAATGGGAAGAAGTGGAGGAGAGGACTTCCTGGAATCTGCTCAGCTTCCTCCTGCAATGCATATTAGTGTTTTGGCTCAGTTTGCAAGTTAGAGCTAAATTGCTCATCCTCATTCAGGTCCAGCACACAAACCTTTAATCTGAGCTGTTAGACATGGGCTGGGGGCTTAGCCAAAAAGCATTCCAGAGACCAATGGTTGGTGTGGAAACTACCTGCTGTTGCATGTGCTGTCTTCATTTGCCAGGGATCATAGCTTTTTTGGAGGAAGGTGTGGAATTGGGATCCTTGGGATGCACAGTTTAGCTGTGCCTCAGTTTCCATTCAACCTTACTGCTGCCTTACTGGGTGCTGCATGTTGAATTAGTTGAGCCAGTGGAGGAAGTCCTAAAATTAGGTTCTTTCCCTCTCCTGAAGCAGCTGACACTCTGATCAAAGCCCTGGTCCAGAGAGTGCTGGGGAGCTCAATGGATCCAAGAGACCCTGTGCAATCAGCGAACCCACCCCAGGCTGCTTATAGAATCACAAAATCATTAAGGTTGGAGGAGACCTATAAGATCATCAAGTCCAACCATCAACCTGACCCTACCATGCCCACTAAATCATATTCCCTAGTGCCACATCTACTCATTTTTTTAACACCTTTAGGGACCATGACTCCACCACCAACCCAGAGTTCCAATCCCTGAGCACTGTGTCAGTGAAGAATTTTTTCCTAATGTTCAATCTAAGCCTCCCAACGCACAGCTTGAGGCTGTTCCCTCTTGTTCTATCACTAGTGACTGAGACGAGACCAACCCCCATCTCTCTACAACCTCCTTTCAGGTAGCTGTAAAAAGCAGTAGGGTCTCACCTCAACGTCCTTTTCTCCAGACTGAACAACCCCAGCTCCCTCAGCCACTCTTCGTAAGACCTCTCCTTCACTCCCGTCTTTGGACTCATTGTGCCAGACCACAACCAAGAGTAAAATTGTGGCAGCAGACCATTAGGACCAGGAGGGAGATGTGAGCTCATGTAGCTGAGACGCAGGACACAGCAGCCCTAAGGGGTCGGAAGGCTGGCAAAGGCTGGTGGGTCTTGTGCTGATGTGCTCCAAAACCACAGGAGTTTATCAGCGCTGCTGTGTGCCCTGGGGATGTTGTGCTGTCTGGGTCTTTCACATGGGGTTGTCCACCTTGGACTGTCTGGGGCCACAAGAGACAAAGGAAAGGAATTTTAGGCCTTGCCTGTATTTTCTTTTCTGCTCAGAAGAAGATCTTGGCCCTTGAGATTCTGTGGCTGCCTTCAGGAAGTCGTGGATGCACCTTCAGCACTCCTTCTTGAATGCTTTGGTATTTAGCCCAATGAACATCAGCAAGGGAAATGTCTTGACCTCCTGGCTGGTTCAGGGGGAAGAGAGAGCTCTTCATCCTGCTTGTCCCTGAAGCTTCTGGGCTTTATCTTCTGTTCTGAGACAGTGGTTGCAAAAAACCTTCTGCTTAGTTCCCAGAAGCCATTGATGTTCTCAGGGTTGTGCCCACGTGTAGAAGTGCTGCCACCCAAAGCAGAGCTTATCCCAGCACTGGGGCTTTTCCCCTGTTCTCTACTACAAAGCAAATTGCTCTTCACTGTTTTCCCTGGCTCCTCCCAAGGAAAGTCCCTCAGAAACCCCCTTCTGCCCTTGATGTTCTGCCTCTTCCAGGCATCACCACCTTACAGTACTGCTTATTAGGATGGGTAGCAGCTGCCAATGCTACTCGTATGTGATTTTAAATCCCATCATAGCTAACAAACAACCACAGGGATTTGAATTTCTCGCTTGTGAGCATGGATCATGCTTGGAGGGGTGGCCATGCCAGGAAATTCCTTGCATTTTCTTGGTCAATTTGTTCCTCTGTGCCTCCTTGCTGGAACACGCCTGACACAGCTTTTGTTCGCTGCAGCTGCTGGAGAACAGAGCTATCATCGTTCCCTTCCTTCGTGGGTGAACCTTGTTATTTTGGAAGAGAAGCCGGAATTTTCCAAAACCTGCTGATTTGGCAGCCTGGATGCCAACACACTCTCAGCGTAGGGCAAACCCAGCCCAAGCTTCTTATTGTCCAGTTGTTCCCTGCTCTCTGCTGATTCAGTGATCAGATCTCCATCATGGAATCCCAGATTGGTGGTGTTGGAAGGGACCTCTGGAGATCACCCAGTCCAAACCCCCTGTTTCAGCAGGGTCACCCAAAGCAGGTTGCCCAGGGTGGTGTCCAGGGAGATTTGGAATCTCTCCAGAGCAGGAGACTCCACAACCTCTCAAGAGCAGCCAGTGTCAGGGCTCCCTTACCCTTACAGCAAAGTATTTTCATGTTTAGATGAAACTTACTGCATTCCAGTTTGTCTCTGTTTCTTGTCCTGTCCCTGGATCTCACTGAGAAGATTCTGACCCCGTCCTCTTGACACTTGTCCTTTAGATAGTGATAAGCATTGGGGCATTTATAAGCATTATAAGATATTTATGAACATTTATAAGCTCTATTCAACCTTGAAGAGCCCATGCTACATCTCTAGGCAAATGTCCTAGACACCACCCTAGGGCTCAGGAAACAGCAGACATACGTGTTTTGGCAACCACATCAAGTGGTACAGACACTAAAGTCTAGAGGTAATTCACCTGACCACATGCAGGCACTTTCTGGTGAGGTGGATACCTCTCTGGAGCCCCTTGAATAAATATCTGCCTACCACAAGAGGCCCTTAGACATCTCTGCCTACATTTCAGGCCTTTCCAGAGGTACTGAAGCATGCAGAGGACATCTGCAAGGGTTGGCAGGTGTGGTGCAGGATGCACAGGGACACCCATGTATTCACAGAGGGGTAGGTGAGATACCCAAGAATGTCCTAAGTGGAAGTGAATCCTATGTTTAGGTAGCCAGTTCCTGCCATTACATTCCAAAGACCTAGTGTTGATAGGGTTTTCTTCAGTGAGCTGAACCCCATTCCTACTGACTCAAGAGGATGCTGACCACTGCAGTCCCTAAAGAAGCAGGGCATGTTGACAGATGGGTGCTTTCTCCCTATCATGACATATCTGTGCTATCGTTGCCTTGGTTGGAGATGATGTTCCAGGTCACTTACAAGCTGCACCCCTTTGGTAACTGCTGTCAGACCAGCAGATGCCAATACCCAAATGCAGTTTGGGCTTGCTGTCGTGCAACAACTCACAACAGAAGCTGTGTCAGGTAATGTCCTCCCTATGGGATGGGTTCTTGTATGATGTGTGGCTGGAATCAGTGGCCATCAATATCCCATAGCTCTGAGATGGAAGCAGCCCAGAAGAATCATAGAATCAAAGAATGGGTTGAGTTGGAAGTGACTTTTAGAGCTCATCCAGTCCAAGCCCTCCACAGTGATCACGGACATCTTCATTTAGATCAGTTTGCTCAGAGATACTGCTCTCTAACACAAAGCCTTTTCTCACCCTTTGGATGAGCTTGGGTTTGATTACATCTTTTGGTTTTGCTGAACCAAGATTGAGATTTGAAACTTGCTCTGGTACAGACAGCATCTCACAAAAGGGTTTTGGCCAGTGATGGAGGGGAAAGATGAGAAACACTGGGTGCACTTGTAACGTCTGCATGCAGAGAGGGTGGCCATAAATGCAAACTGAGCTAAAAACTCCCCATGTCTGAGGTAGGGGAGGCCTATTTCACTCTGGTACCCTTTAGCAGCCAGAGTAAACTTGAATGTTGTCAGGGTTAATAAATGTTGCTAAGCAACATGTGATCCCAAATCAGCTTCATCATCCCCGTCCTGTGGGGAGGAAAAGACAGAGGAATCTGAGCAGGGGATATCAGCCAAAAGCAGAGGATGGAAGAGAAGACAGGTACAGCCCCTGACCCTAGGGACAAGCCCATCCCTGGGCCTCCACTGGGGGAGTGAGGGCAGAGCCAAAGACTGGCTGTGATTGTGCTCATCTCAGGTACAGCATCATGGAGAAGTGCAGGGGTGGCCTTCTATGCTGAGTGGTCCCGAGCGATCTCCTACCATGAGCAGTGCTGGTCCCTGTCCTCCTCTCTGGCTCAAGCTGGTGTTACGATGGATTTGACAATACCCCGGGGAGGGAGGGAGACAGACAATCTGCCAAAGCCAGAGGCACAACAGCAGCACAGAGCTAGCGGATATCCAGAGGGGGTTTCCCAAGGAAGAATAACACAGGAATTGACCTCTCTTGTTTTTCCGTTCTTGGAAGAGTTAACCACCTCTCCCTGTGGCTGGAAGCTTACACTGGATGCTCACTGCCACTTATGTAGGGGGAGAGCACCAAGGGTCACACACATGTCTGTAGTACCTCTGTGTTAGCTGAAGCACTTTCCTGCCTTCTCCTGCACTGTCAGTAGGTCTCCAAGCTCCCGAGTTAGGTCTTTGACATCTTACTACAGAATCATAACTGTGCTCTTTGACTCCTTCCCATGCATGTTACGGGGGCAGGAGGGAGGATTAGTCAAGTGTCTCCATCCCCAGCCTCATGGTCACCATAATCCTTGCTGCTGAGTCCCTTTCTCTATGCCTTTCCTATTCAGATGTGTTCACTTTTGGGCAAAGCTGTCTGTCTTCAGGGTAGGTGAGGTGCCTGTAACTCTCACACAGGGGTACCGTAACAGTAGCTCTGTGTTGCCATGGTTACGGTGTCCTGCTACCAGAGGAGCTGGAGGTGGAAAAGGTTCAGCAGCAGGCACGTGGAGGGCTACTCCCACAGGAAATAATCAGGTAAGTACATCTTGGCTTTGAAAGGGGGATTAGCATGGTAGGACACAAGAGCAGTTTAGAAACTCATGGGGAGTGTGGACAAGCAGTAACTCTTTGTCTCATGCAGCTCAAGAACTAGGGATCATCAAATGGAGCTGACAAGACATAGCTTTCAGCCTCAGAAAGTCCCAGAGATGAGTCCCTCACCAAACTTCCTTTGATTGTGCTCCAGTTACCTATTAGCTATTAGGAGATGGTTGACAGATACTCCCTACAGGTGTGGGAGTGCACTTCCCCATGGCAGATTTAAGGTAAGATTTAAGGTTGCCTTTGGGGACAGCTGCAGAGGACTCCACTGCCATTGCACATGCTGCCATAAGCCACTCCTCCTCGCTCACATCCCCCAGTATGGATTCGGAGTGGAGCTCAGTGGGTGCAGATTCTCTTCTTACCGTCTTTAATGACTCAGGAGACTGCTACTGAAACTCCACAGGGTTTCACAACATGACTGGATCCTGCGTGATGCAAGAAATCTGATTTACTTGTCACCTGTGGGGTCCTTACTTCCTTTTCAGCTTCTGGTGTGGTCCCAGCTCTCTTTCGGCTGCCCACACAGAAGCAGCATGTCTTTGATACTAGCTTTGCTGCAGGGTATTTTGTTTGAAAACATTTACACCTGGTTGATTTGGTACAGCTTTAGTTTTGGTACCCACCCGGCAGTTGTCAAACTGCACCCCTCTAGGTAACCTCCAGTGTCCTGGGGACCAACATACATCACGGGGGGAAGCTTTTAAGCGGTTGCAGCAGGATTGAGTCATGGTTGTGTAGACTGCCCAAGATTCTTTCACAGATCTCAGGGGAGAAATATTGTTCTTGATATTTTTTCTGGTCATTATCCTGAGGAAGTGAAGAAGAACTCGGGGAGGTCTCATCCCTGAGTAGCTGCACTGTGTCTCCCACCCCAGCAAAATCTCCC
Source organism: Upupa epops (assembly GCA_013397515.1). Classification (NCBI taxonomy): domain Eukaryota; kingdom Metazoa; phylum Chordata; class Aves; order Bucerotiformes; family Upupidae; genus Upupa; species Upupa epops. The sequence continues at coordinate 493,518 of VZRI01006833.1, forward strand.
CTGGATGTTCGTGCCCACCAAATTTATACATGACCACGTAGGTAGAGATGGATTGACCTTTATGGAGTTCTCCAGGAGAACAGACAGAAACGTTGAGGACTGAAATAGTCAATTAAAAAAATACCTCACAGCAGAAAACAAAAGTACAAACCCTATATTTTTCCCCTACTAAAAGCATTTGGTCTCTTCTTGATCATTTTTTGAAGCTGGTGCTGTGTGCTGATCTAGGTTAAGATGTTCTGCTGTCCCAGAAATCAGTAGGAACATCTGTGATTGTTGTGGGCACCTTCTTTTCTATAGTTTCTTGTACATTTGTGACACAGAGTTGGTGAACTGCTGCCCCATGTGCCCACACAGTGCTGCTGCAAATGGTTGGCAGTGGGTAGCAAGACCTTCCACAACGGCTGCTTTGTGTGCCTGGCTGAACCTCTTACCAAGGAGGAGTAAGCAATAGATGGTCACATAGCTGGGAAGTCTCTGTGAGGATTGGTGGCCACTAGAGGGTGGCCATGCCGTAGCTGGTGCTGATCAGAATCCTCATCAGGGTAAGCTGACTTTGGGCTTTAGGTGTGTGACCTGAGCTCAGTGAGGTTTTGTACACTCTGATGGCTGATGGTCAGGTAAGTAGTTTTCACATCATGCATAAGAGAAGGAGCTAGAAGTGTCTGGATGTCTGAGAAGGAAAGAAAGGAAGAATGTGAGCAGCTGGGTTGTTTTCTAGACAGGACGGTGAGGGATGTCACAGCTCCTCTGCATGATACTCTCAAATTAGGGGTAGCAATGCAATATTTCCATCGGCTCAGAACTGCAATGCTGGTTTTCTAAGCTCCAATCTTTATCTGCTTGCATCACGACCCAACTTCACATCCAAGCCAATGCAAACATCACTTTCTGGATTATTGCTTGAGAGCTATGATACTGTCAGAGAACAGACAAGTCCTCCACTCCCAATGTTGTTGCAGGGACAACAACAGGTTGGAGGTAGGAGTTAGCAGGTTGTTGCAGGTAGGAGTTAGCATGACCTGAAGGATGGAATTTCTGGGCTGAAATTGACCCTAGGTTAAAGTATAATATGGGCTATTGCTGAACATAGAGTAAATAAGCTCTCTCTCAGCAAACTGCAAGTCCTCCAGGCCATCCCACTAGCCTTGGCCACCCTCCAGCATTCACTTCCCCTCCTCTGCTCTCCTGCTACGGGATATCTCGTGATAAAGCTGATTTCCTTGTTCATCCTCCCCCTCATTGTGGCTCTGAACATGAGCTCTCTGTTCCCTTCCAAGAAGACTTTGGCAAAGGAACACATTTCTTCCTTCCCCTTTAGCAGCCCCTTTCCTGCCCCAGACCTGTCCTTGCCATTCTTCTCACTGTCACCTGATGCTCCCTTCTGCTTTGGCTCTGTTTTTGCTTAATCTTCCACCAGCTTCTGGTTCTACTCCCTCCAGTCCAAACACATTTTAGTCTTTCCCATCTGAAACAACTCTTCCTCAGCTCTGATTTCCTCTCCAGCTTGATCTGACGGCCACTTCTGTGCACACACTATGCCAAGACCCAGCTCATGTCTTCACTGAAACCTTGGCCTGTGTCTGACGAGGCCTCATGGATTTTGGGTTGTGCCCAGCATTGGTAATCCATTCCTCCTGTGCTCTCTTGGTGTCCTTTCTCCAAGCATGAGGACACCACTGTGCCTGCTGACACAATGAATTTGTCCCCTCCTGCTTACACACATCCTAGCCCTTGAAGTTCACGCTGTGTCCAAATCTGGCTGATGCTTTCGGTGCAGTGTTCTACTGAACAGTTACAGGTCTCATTCATGGCCTTTCATCATTATGTGGAAGCTCTGTGGTTGACCCCTGCTTCTGTTCAGCCTATGGTGTCTGCAGCCTCCTTGCTCTGTCTGCTGACATGAAGTCATAGAATTGTTTAGGTTGGAGAAGATCATCAAGATCATCAAATTCAACCGTTAACCCACCTGTCCCAGGGACACTGCTAAACCATTGTCCTAAGCTCCAGATCTCCATGACTTTGAAACACACATGACTCTGTGCTCTCTTCTGGGGAGTCTCTGTTACACAGAGAAAGGATGCTGAGCTTCTCCTGGTGCCCCACTGGACCCTTCAGTTCTAGAAGGATACAGAGCTGATGGAGGGTGTCCAGTGTAGAGCAACAAAGATGATGAAAGAAAACACCTCCCTTATGAGGAAAGGCTGAGGGAGCTGGGTCTCTTTAGCTTGGAGAAGAGGAACTGAGGGGAGACCTCATTAATGTCTACAAATATATGAGAGGTGGGTGTCAGGAGGATGGAGCCAGACTCTTCTCAAGGTCATCTGGTAATAGGACAAGGGGCAATGAGTGCAAGCTGGAACAGAGGAGGTTACATATCAATATCAGAAGGAATTTCTTCACAGTGAGCATTGGAACAGGCTGCCCAGGGGGGTTGTGGTGTCTCCTTCTCTGGAGATGTTCAAGACCTGCCTGGATCTGTTCCTGTGCACCTTGGTCTACGTGGTCCTGCTGTGGCAGGGTGATTGGACTAGATGATCTTTTGAGGTCCCTTCTGATCCCTAATGATTCCATGATTCTCCCTTGAAGCACTGGTAGGGACCAGTCCACATCCTTGGTCCCTTTCAAGTACCACAGGTGGCTACAAAATTGAAACTTTGGGGAGACCCAGAACTGGCTCTTTTTTTATATTGGCTTTTGTTCACGTTGGTGTCTACTTACGGTCTCTGACCATTCACACCTGGGCTCTGGCCTTATGGGGTTTGAGTGAGCAGGAATTTGGATGAACCAGAAATTGAGAGGGGTGAGAGGTGTGCCTACTCTAATTGTCTCTTTTGCTGGAGTTATCATAGCAACAGAAATAAGTCTCAGACAGGCAAAACTGCCTAGAAAGGACACGGAGGTGCTGGGGAGACAGATGGATGTTTGCATGGTGGGCAGCCTGTTACTGCCAGCCAACACCAGCTGGTCTCCAGCAGGACCTGCTGATGATATTGTAGTTCAGTTTCAGATTCTTAAAGGCATAACCATGTTCACAAGAAGGGCTGCCCATGTTTGTACACCTCTGAACACACAGCTCCATGCTAATTGCCTCCTTAGATAATATGGTTATAACAAAGAAGTGTGAAATAGTGTAACCAGCAGGACCAAGGAGGTGATCCTGCCCGTATACTCAGCTCTGGTGAGGCTGCACCTTGTGTACTGTGTGCAGTTTTGGGCACTGCACTATAGGAAGGACACTGAGGTGCTGCAAAGGGTACAGAGAAGGGCAACTGGGCTGATTAAGTGTCTGGAGAACAGGTCTTACAAGGAGAGGCTGAGGAAGCTGGGGCTGTTCAGCCTGGAAAACAGGAGGCTGAGGGGAGACCTCATTGCTCTCTACAGCTACCTGAAGGGAGGTTGTAGTAAGATGGGTTTTGGCCTCTTCTCCCTAGTGACTAGTGATAGGACAAGAGGAAATAGGGTCAAGCTGTGTCAAGGGAGGTTCAGCTTGGATATTAGGAAAAGTTTCTTCCCAGACAGAGTGGTAAGGCCTTGAAACAGGCTGCCCAGGGAGGTGGTGCAGGTACCATCCCTGGAGGTGTTAAAAAAATGGTGGACTTGGTGTTTCAGAAGATGGTTTAGTGGTTAGGGGTAGCAGAGAGAGTGGTTGGACTTCTTGATCTTTAAGGTCTTTTCCAGCCTTGATGATTCTGTGATTCTGTGATTCTGTGAAAGTCAGGTCAGTTTGTGGCTTCTGTGAAAAATAACTTGACACTCCCCACCTTCTCAGGCTGTGGATTGGCAGCAACACATTCAGTAGTGTTTCCCAGGGGCCTCCTGCCTTGTCAGAGCTTCTTGTGTGTTTGTAAAACAAGCCTGGCCTTCTGGGGCTGGTTCCTGTCTCTGCTGACATTGCAAACATCAGGCAAACATCAAGCATGTTTTCCCTGAGAAGTGCTGTGAGACCTGTTCTGCTCTGCCCTGCCCTGGGCAGAGAAAATATTGCTTCCTCAGCAACGTGCATGCTGCAGGTGGTCTCCCCAGCACCTTTGCCTACACAGATAGCAATGGGAGAGGCTCATAGAGGGCACCACTGCTCAGAGGTCTCTGTGCTGTCAGTCAGCCATCCTCCAGGTTTGATTTGGGGAAATCAGCCAGGAGAAATTCAAATCTCTTCTACTAGTTTTCAGTTTTGTCATGCCTTAGTGTGGCCTTTCAGTGCTTAAGTGTATCTCTAAGAGAGATGGAGACAGTTGTTTCATCAAGACCTGACTGTGACAGGGAAAGGACTGCTACTGCTGCGGCCAGGCTGGGGTAGCTGGCAGGGGATGGGTGTGTGTGTGTGTGTATGTCAGCTGGAGAAGCTCCATGGAGACCTTTAAGCCTTTTAAGTCTTTCAGGGCTTAAAGAGGGGCTGTAAGGAAGGTGGGGAGGGACTTTTCTNAAGAGTTATGACAGTGAAACATAAATCACTGAGTGGTATGGGAAGGGTGGACAAGAAGAGTATGTTCTCCCTCTCTATCTGTACAAGAATTACAGGACATCAGATGAAACCAGAAATTGCAAGTCCTAAATAAACAGGAGGTGGTTCTTCTCTCAGTGTATAATTAAGCTGCAGAGCTTCTTGCAACCAGATGTTGTGGATATTGAAAAATGATGGGAGTTCATAAAGCAACTAGATAAATTAATGGCAGAAAAAAAACACTCTGGGTAATTAAATGTGAAAACACTGTGGCACAGGAAACCACAAAGTGTTAGATGCTGACTCTCTCAAACAACTTGCTGTGTTCTGACAATCTTCTCCAGGCATCTGCTCTTGGTTTTGGCTGAAGACAAGTCACTGGCGTGACTTGATGTTCTGATGGTCCCACATCTTTCTACCTGAGGGTAGGTTACGGCTCCCATTACTCTTTAGTTCCTAGGTCTTGTGAGGCTGTTGTGGGAGTTTATCCTATCTTCTGGTATGGTGTTAAGATTAATTACTAGCCAGAGATTTTTTGCAGGTAGGGGGTAGGTCACCTTCAAGGACACCATAGATACATGGTTTAGAAACTGTGCCGTGTGCTTAACATTCCACTCTCACCATGCTCTCCAAGCCTTCTAATGCCAGGTTAAGGTGCTTCTTTAACCTGCACCTGCAGATCAGCTGTGGGTATTTTACAGTGTGACCCTCTGAATTCAGTGGGAACCACTGGATTAGATGGAACTATTAGATGAGTCCAACTGCATCTATATTGGTTTGGTCAACTGCAACAAGGTTGGTTGTGATAAACATTTCATTGTTTTTCTGATCCTAATCCACTAGAGTAATCCCAGCAAGGCTTAAGACCAAGCTTTGCCATTTCTGTTTGCACTTTTGAGCCAGGACTTGTTTTTGTAGTTCAGACACATCAGAGAAGCTTTTATTGCCTTATTCCCCAACCTTGTCTGGATGAGAAGCACCAAGCAGACCATGTAGCATCTTTCAGACCTGAAGGCACTTGGCTGTCCTTGTGAGTGCTTGGACTCAATACTAGTGAATATAAATAGGCACCCCTTCCCAATGTCCATTTCCAGTTTTATCCATGCCAGCTCCTCTCCAGCTATCAGTTCTACTGTCAGGGATGGATTTATGTGAGTTGATCCACCTGAAAAACAGGTAAACAGCAGCAAATGTGGTTGTTTTGAAAGCTGTGCTAGTTGCAGCTGAAACTGTGATGATGGGTGGGGAAGGGTGAAGAAGACAGCAGTACGTTCAGCAGGTTTTAATGTAAAGAATTGGTGTGGTGAGGCCACAGCCTCAGTGATTGTTTGTGTTTGCACAATGCCATTAGTGAGCATGCTGGGTACTGAGGCATGTTGTTGTGATGCCTGGCTTCAAGTGTCTCAAACTTTGATCAAGAAGAATAGGAAATTGAGGTAGGTTTTAATTTCCTTGTAAAACTGGCTTCTCAGTGGGGAGCAGGGGAATCAGCAGGGATGAAAACTACAATCCTGATTGAAGGCTGTGACCAGAACAAGCTTGGCCATGAACTTTGCCATCTGCTCTCTGTGGTCCATGTTAGCCCAGCTCAACTTGGTGACATTTAAAGGTTCAGCTTGTTCCCTTCAGCTACCAGTGGGGGATTTATTGAGGCAATAAAGGGGTGCCTGTGCCTGGGAAGCTCTGGGCTGTTGAATTTCCTCATGCAGAGCCTGGCTGTCCTCCTGTTTCTCACAGATCACAAGGGAAGAAGGAAGTAATGATGCCAGCACTGGCTGTTTTGATGGCGATGAATTCTTGCTTTGCTGCAGTTGCAAATTAACATCAGCTTTGTTATCTGGCTTACCTCTGCAGGGCTAAGGAGAACATTTCATGTTAGAGGCAGCCCAGGATAAGCCAAGCTCCTGCCCTATTCAGAGCCAGAAGTCAGAGGTGATTTTGTCCACAGGGTAACATGTGAGGTTGGTTAGTTATCCTTGGAGGGTCTGAAAGCTGGAGGGGAGGAGAAAAGGCAGGCTGAAATTGGAGGGAAACAACTTGTTTCCAGTCCTTCAGTGTTCACAGTCCAGACAACATCATCCCACCTGGGAGGGAGAGTGAGTCTCTGCACTGTCTCTGAACATCATTACGAGGCAGCATTGAAGGTGGTGCTTGGTACATCTAAAGGCTGGTACCAAGAACCCTACTGGATCACACCAGCTTCGTATCAGTGGAGACCTCCTGTCTCTTCATCTAACAGTGATTCAGCAAGCACCTTCACATTTACCTTCCAAAGAGCTGTAAGTAAATATTTGTACCCCAAATATTTGAAATATCTCTTCTTTTGCTCATATCAGAAACTCCTATGAGTTCCCAACCCATTAACCTTTTGAGACGGGCTGGGGTGGGAGCTGCTCCCTGCACATGTGTCATCGGTTAGCCTATTAAGAGCTAAAGAGCTTTACTGGGATTCACAGGCATGAAGTTCATAGACCACATACTGAGCAGTCTAGTAAGAGATTGAAACTTGGAATAGTTGTAGTCTGCACAAATGGTGCTGCACAAAATAGGTTTTGTAGCTGAGATATCAGGAGGGCTGTCCTGGTATGCAGAGCTGTGGATTTCTATGTGCCCTAGTGCAAGTTTCACCAGGTAGTGTAAAATACTCTTAGACTGGAGTTTTTCTGCTTTATCAGGAATGGACACCGAGAACAGAAGACTTGTGAGTCCAGGATCCAACATTCTGATCATAACTTGGCTTCTCTCAAGTGTGTATGACGTATCTGGCCAAGGAGGCCCCTGAGGCTGGTTTGACACACTCTTAAGAGTTAAACCAGCCTTTGAGTTTGCTCCAGTTTAGATGTGCTCCTGTGTTAAGTGTTCACACAGACCATCTCAAGCTGGATGTGTGAAAAAAAAATCCTATTTGCTCACTGGGGCCACATTTTTGTCATTAGGCATCAAAATAAGTAGCCAGATTGACAAGAGAGATGTGTGTAGGGTGGGAAGGACTCTGATAAGCTCAGAAAATGTGGTCCAAAGGCCATCATGGTTGGCAGTTCTCACCGTTGCTACCCACTGTGCTCAAAATCTGTGCTTAGCTTGTGGGAACTGAACCCTTTGGACACTGCAGACATCTGCGTGTGATTGAGCATGTATGTGTACACGTGTACGTCTGGCTAGGCTTGCAAAAACGTTGAGCCCTCATAAATTCAGCTGAACTCTCAAGATGGTAATTTCCTCTTGTTTTCTTTCAAGAGGCCAGAGAAGGATTTGGTTTTGCACCTTAGCAGAAGCCAGGCTGTACCACCCCAAGTCCTGCCAGGCTCTGCCAAGGCAGATGGTACCCTTTGGCCTTCTGCAGTCACTTCCATTTTCATCACCAGCTTTACAAATGTGTTTGGCAAAGAGACACAATCTTGCTTCATTTTATGATACCTGCCAGGGAAAATCTCCTGGAGACAGCCCTGTATTACACGACTGCACATTCATCCATGGTGGGCTGTGCTGCAGGAAGGGAATGAATCTCTTGGACTGTATTTTGCTTTGTCTACTGACCTAAAAGATCTCTGGGGAGTGTTCAGCCTCCCCAGGTACTGATCGAACTAGTTGAAGTCAGTGCAAACATGGTGCTTTTCCTGTTGACCTTTCAGTAGGTCCTATTGACCTCTTTCTGATCCTTTGGGCTTATGCTATCCTGACATAAGGCTTAATAATTCCTACTCCAGAAGGTAGCAGAAAGGCATCAACAACAGGTGAACAGGCATAAAACTATGGTAGAACTGGCACTTTGCATAGGTGCTATCTCATACTGGTGTGCAAAGTCTTTCCACTGGAATTTTCTTCCCTTTTAGCCATATGACAGTCAGATGTGGAATCTAAATGTTGCTCTGAGGGTGGGCTGAGACTTTGCCTTTTTGCTTGAGATGGTGCTGAGCACTCTACTGCCTCAGCTGTGGCCTGCATGGAAAAGGTCTTCCTTGCCATGTCCAAGCTGTGTGTGTCACTGACAGCTGGCTGCTTGCTATGGTCTGAGTTTGTCCATGATGAGAATGAAGGGGGAAGATGAGTGCTTCTCTTTTTCAAGTTGCTCACTCTTGGGATTGCTGCTGAACCCAAACATGAGCCAAAGGTCACAGTTTCAGTCCTCAGATGTCTCAGAAGAGGAAGTTCTGTACATGCTGAAACTGTCTCCTTGACAAAAAAGCAGGACGGACACTGCAGCTGATATTTGGGTAGCCTGACCTTGAGTAACGTGGGTTCACCAACTTGAAGATAAGATAAATGCCATGTTTGGGGGTAGGAAGACAGTAGTGGGAGGGGAAGATTTGCTTGCACAAGAGGAGAAGGACAGATGCCCAGCTACCTAGAAGAGAAGCACCTTCTTCATCTTCACTCCACATAATGAAAGAACAAGCCCCAAACATTTACTTGCCCCATGTGTATATTTGGGCTGATTCCGCAGTTGATGTAGCTACTAAGGCTCTCCTGGGTTAGGGAGGTGGTCCTTGGAGTGAGAACAGCAGTCCTCTCAGTGTGGTGAGAACTCCGAACTGAAGCTTAAAATGGTCACTGACAGAATAACCTGATCATGTGGAAGTGCTGTCCTGGCTCATACTGCCTTATTAGAGCATCACAGCTTAAAACAGAAGACTCCTGGTGGGACCTTATAGTGACCTTCCAATCCCTGAAAGGGGCCTTTCAGGAGTCTGGGGAAGAAGTGTTCACAAGGGCATAGGATTGTAGGACATGGGGTCATGGTTTTAAGCTGGAAAAGGGTAGATTTAGGATGGACATCAGGAAAAAGTTCTTTAATCTGAGGGTGGTGAATCACTGGAACAGGCTGTCTAGAGGTGGTGGAGGCCCCATCCTTGGAGATGTTCAAGATCAGGCTTCATGGGGCTCTGGGCAACCTGTTCTAGTGAGTGATGTCTGCTTATTGCATGGGGGTTGGACTAGATGACCTTTGGAGGTCCCTTCCACCCCAATACATTCTATGATTCTGTGATTTGTGCACAAAAGGACAAAGGTATACAGAAGACACTTGTAGTAATCGCAGTTCAGAGTGGACATGGTTAGTTTCTTCCAGGCAAATAGTATAGACAAGACCTCAAGGCATTTAGCCTGGAGACCAGAAACTGCCTCCTGGAGAGGGTGACTTTGTTAGCATGGAGATAGACCAAGTTAATTAGGTCATTTATAGCTTGTTCAAGGGATGTGAAGGATCTGTTTGACCTTTTGTAGTGAAAAAGTTCACAGCCTTGTATTGCAAAATAAAACGGGAAGTTGTAAGCCCCTGAGGAAGCACTGCACTCAGCAAATGTGATTTGCCATATGAACAATTGACCTGTAAGACTCTTGTTTGCAAAAAAAAGAAAACCCAGGTTCTAGCCTGGCTATATCCTGGGGGTTTCTATGTGTTGACTCTCAGTGGGAGCAGTGACAGTGAGCAGAGCATTTCTCAGCAGGAGAATGGGGAGGATCCCTGACTTCCTCTCCGAGGAGCAGCCTTGTTTTCTGGTTCAGAGGTGAGTATATGTATATGGACAGCATATGATATAAATATACAGCTGTCCAAGAAGGTCCTGCATGAAAAACCAAACCCTAAATCACCAAACATTACATAAAATGTCCTGGGGATCTTTGTGGACTGTACATTGGACACGAGCCAGCAGTGTGTGTTTGTGGTGATGAGCTACGAATCTCACTGTAATAACAAGAGGGCAGGTTGAGGGAAGGAATTATTTCCTTCTGTTCAACCCTCATTAGACAAATCTAGCTACTCTGTCCTCGTTTAGCCTCCCTGGTAAAAGACAGACTTTGATGTACTGGAGCAAGCTCAGCAGAGGCTGCTGAGGTGGTCAAGGGCTGGTGTACATGAGATACAGCCATGAGAGCAGCCAGCAGAAAGGTAGGGCAAGGCAGCACCCTATTGCTGATTAGGGCTACCTAATGCATGGGTGTAGAGAAGATAGAGAGATAGAGGAGACTTGGACAGTTGGAAGGGCAGCCTGCAGTGGGCACAAGCTGCATTATGGGTAATTCCAGTTTATAGTCAAGGACAAAATTCTTCCCCATGAGGATGGTGAAACACAGAACAGGAGCACCAAGAGGATTGGGAATCTCTATTCCTGGAAACTTCAGTTTGGAGAAGGCCTTTAGAAGCCTAAGCTAACTACCCATGCTTGGAAGATCAGGTTGGATCACAGACCTCCAGAGGTACCTTCCAACTGAAAAGGGTGAATTTCACTTCTGTCCCACTGCTTCCTTCATACTCTTTGCAGTTTTTCATTATTCTCTTGTCCTGACTAACCTAACATCTGAAATGTTATGTCCCTTCTGGGCCCCTTGAATTGGGTCACCAGCTTATTCAAGCATGAATTTATATCTGGCACCATAGCTAGGTGATGTGGAGGTGGAAGAGGGGAAGTTACTCATCTCTCTTAGTAATTCCAGTCCCTCCAGGAATAGCAGCAGGAGGAGCAAGCCTGTCTCTTATGGACTCATGATCCACAACTTTGTTGCATCTCCATCCACTTCATCTTCTCATCTGAGGGAAGGCACCAACTCTTTATCCTATAGGAGAAGCTATGAATCTGCTGAGGCAACATGTAACACCCAAGGATGAATGCTTTGAGTTTTAATCTGCAAACTCAGAAAACCTCTTCCCTTTGACACCACATGTTCTTCCAAGCCTGTGAAAATCCTCTGTTAGTCCCCACATCGGGGTAGAGACTGCTGTGCCTTTGGTGCAGAGAAGGCCTTTTAGGAATCTCTGGTTTCTGGAGAGTCAGCCGGGGTCATCAGACATAACTGAGAAGTCTGACCAAAATTGTTCTGTTGGTTTTCTCAGTATGCCTGGCTCAGTTTTCTTGTGGGGTTTGCAGTTAAAAGGCAGCAGGACAATGCTGTTGAACATGTTCCCCAGTGTAAAGGAGAAGATAAGTGTAAGAAAAATGGCAAGCTGAGATTGCAGACTTCTTGGGAATGTCAGTATTATGATATCACTGATAATGCCATTAAAGACTTCAAGCTATGAGAATTGCCTGTCTTTTTCTGCCTTAGTCACTATATCTGCCCATACTTGCAGCAGATCTAGGGCAAAATGAGGCAAAAGATCTTGAGTGAAAAACTTCCTATTCTGCATATCAAGGTCTATAAATTGTGCAAGTGTTCTGCAGGAAAGAAAAGCTCTATGCACAGGAAGAGGAGGCAAAAGGAAGGAGACAGTAATAGGAGGCAAAAGTAGGAGGAAAAGTAGTAAGAATGCAGAGAAAAAGAGGACTTGAATGTAAAGGAGATCGGAAAAGAGGAACAGAGGGAAGAGCATGGGAAGATGAAAGATAATGAAAATGAACAAAATCAGAAGGAAGAGTAAAAGAGTAGTAGAAATAAAAGTTATAAAAAAAGAAGAGAAAGGAAGAAAGTAGGAGTGAGAGGAAGAACAGGAAGATGAGAAGTGATCAGACTCAATGATTTGAAGAGTCATTTCCAAGCTAATTAACTCTACAAGTCTATGATTTTATGGACCACCTTGAATATATTACTTCCCAGGCGTCACACAGCTGATAGTTCTAGGCCACGGTCCCCTCACCTGCGTTTCACATGTACCCATGAAATCGTTGGCCAGAGTTGCTAATCCTTTGCACTGAGATCAGAAAATTGTGGACTTCTACCAAGTTAGAAATGTAGCTTGGTGGGACCACATATCTCATGGAAAGGTGGAACTAGCAGATCAGTTTGAAGGATTCTGGGCTGTCAGACTGTGAGTGTAGCCAGCACTAGAAGGATAAATTTCATTTCTGTTCTCACTGGCTACAGAAATACATTTTTTTCTCTTCCAAATGGAAATCTCGTAACATTTTTGTCTTATTCCCTGCCAAATCTGAGTGTTTCCAGACTCAAATATGGACCCCAGGACCCCGCACTATGGACTGTACTCTTGCCAGTTTTAAAGCTGCTATTTCAAAGTTACAAGAACTGTGCTGGTTTCAGATGGTAGCTGCAGGGATTTCTAGGGGTAAAAGAAGGAGGATTGATCTCAAGCTATCCAAACAGATTTGGATCTACTTAGGTCATTTGGCTGGTTGGCTCCTTGGGCTGCTTGACTGATGGGGCAATGAAATTCCCCAAAAGACAGTCCAACAGCCTGGAGATAATGAGCTGCCCCAGCGCCATAAACTGCCCAGCTTACCCTAATATTTGCAGGACTTATACGAGAGGCTTTTGTAGAAGCCTTGGGTTCATCAAATCATCAGCCTGGAATCCTGATTGCAAATATACAAGCAAGTAGTTGGTAAAGAATTCCGCACACCATCATATGGGCTGGCACTCAGGTTCCTGATGGAATTTGTCTTGTCCAGTGGAAATGTCTCCCCACCTGCTCTCATTCAGAGGTTCACCAAATGCAGTGTGTTTTCCGTGAAACCTTCATTGTTCCACAGATCAGAGCATTGTAATGAGAAAAAAATGTTTGTCTGGAAAATTCCCAGCAGCTTGACTGGGTCTACGTGGTGTGAAGCAGGTCTGGGAGTGGGGTGGTGTTAAGAAACATGACTGCATCATGCTGTCCACCCCATCTCTTGGGTGTAACCTCATCCTGGACCTGAATAACCTGTCACTCTTGGCTAAGGGCTCTGGCTTTCTGTCCCTACTGTGGGTTCCTCTGTCTCTGCTGAGCTTGTTTCCATAGATGTCTGCCATGGAAGTAGCTTTATCTTGGTCTCCTAAGGAAGCATAACTTCTATGAGCTCACTTTGCATATGTGTGGAAGAGAGGCCTGGCTTTACCTATGATCTTCTCTATTTTGGCTTAGCTTGAAGCATTTGACCAACTTCCACCAAGATTTCTCAGCAGAAGAGTCATAGATAACTACAGTTTTTACAAGTTTGTGGTCAACTTGTTCCAGAGCAGGACCATGAAACACAAATCCATGTGTGTCTTTGGGTATTATCCACACTCTTGCACATCAAATGACTGTTCTTGCTCTTTCTCTTTCCTTCCCTACAGGATGAGTCTGCAGGGGCTAGGGAAAGTCCATAGTCTATCCATGGCTGGAAGAAGGAAGCTGAAAAATTGTCTCTCTTTTGCCTGTGATGTGGGGTCTGTAGTAGTTCTCCCCAACTGAGAATCACACTGCTTCCCTTCTCTATCTCCTCTGGATGTTGTTTAGTGGAGCAGAGTGATGACTACCAACAAAGCTGCCCTCCACATCTTGTGTTGTCCTTCAAAGCCCGCAGAGATCTTGCTGCTTTACAAAAGTAGCTGATGATAAGGTTTCGTGTTAATGAAGCACTCCTGGCTTAGATTGCCAAAAGCCTGTGCTGTGGAAACAACAAACAGTCCTGTCTGAAAATTCATGTGCTCCTTGAGGGATTGCAGGGAGGCTCCAGAAGCAACAGTCTCGAACATCGAAAACTCCTAAGTCAGTCTTTCAAACTTCACTGAGCTGGAGGCTGAAAAATTCCAGGGATCCTGGGTTTCTATGGTAATTGTGCTTTAGAAAAGATGTTAAAGATCAGGGCACACCGGATGGCAAGATGTGAGCTGGCAGTGGCCCTTGTCCTAGAAACATCTGAGGTGGACAAAAGATGTCAATATGAAATTATGTATTTTCTGGCATCCACACTCTGCTTTCTCTTAAAATGGTTGTAAAGCAGCCACTGTTACCACCAAAAGTAAGAGTCCTGTTGTCTGCACCTGCACAGGAGGTCTGGAACTAACTCCAGAACTTACCTCCCAGAGGGATGCCCAAGTCATTTGAGGATGGGGTCTGTATGGTGGCTCCACTTTGCTGAGACTATGGGCTGAAAGTTCACTCTGCATCCTTAGAGTCCCGCAGGAAAGAGGTTGTTTGTGAGGGAACAGTAAGCCCCTGTGCAGACAGCCAGGAGAACGTCCTGATGCTGCCAAGCTAGCTCTGCACCTGCTCATTTCTACTGCTGGAGGCAGCAGACTCCAGCCTCATGGGACCAAAGGCTTTTGCTTGCTTGTTTGCTTTGGTGTGCCTGGCTGATCATACTGCCCTCTGACCCTGCTCTTCTGGATACATGACACATCTGCTTCTCACACTCTTGGTTTTGAATAGGAGTCCCCTCCCCAGAAATGTGCAGCTGCCTGACAGCGCCAAAGAGGCTTTCACAAGCTCTTGCGTGACAGTGGTGGACGTGGGGAAAGGTGATGATGTCAAGCGTGGTTGCTGCAGCAACCCAGCGTCAGGGTGCATGTGCCCTTTCCAAGAATGTGGTTGCGGTGCAGACCTGACGTGCAGTCACAGCTGGAGCCCTCGGACAAGCTGGATGAGAGCCAGATGGTGCTGGGGCTGTGGACGTGGGGAAGGGATTTCCAGAGAATTGTTGAGCACGCAGGGTAGTGCCTGGATCTCTGCAACAGGCCAGCCTTATCCTGGAGAACAAAACATGGGGATTAGTACAATGTTAAACCAAAAAAATCAAGAGGGGGAGAAGTGTAAAAAGGAGCCACAAAGGAATTCGTGTTGTGAATCTATGAAGGATTAAAGACCTGATCCTTGCTGTACACAGCACCCCTGGGAGTGGCCACCAATTGACCAAGGTACCAATGGTGTTTGACCATCAAGCATTCAGTTTCTTGCTGAGTTGGTTTGACCAGTCAGGGAGATGCAATGGTGGAAGGAAGGCATCAGGCTACTCTTGGATTCCTGACCTGCAGAATGGAAACCTCAATCTGATTAAGAGACCTCTGATTAAAAGCAGATTAAAGAAGAAACAGGGTGTTGCTAAGCTGGTTAGTGGGGTTGCAGCAGTGCTCACCATAGGATGGATCACAGGCTCTGAAGAGTTGAGGAGTGCTGGCTTAGCTCTCTCTTGGGGCTAATGGGGGGATCCCAGCAAAGGGCAGAGAAATACTGTGGAGCAGCAGAGACTGGTTTTGTCTTCTCCTAGCAGCTTTGAACCGACAGGTTCAAATGTGATGGGCAGGGGGAATTATGATCTCATTACCGGATGCCTCAGTGACAGGTCTGCAAAAATGTTGTGCCTCATTCTGTGGTGGCTGACAGAGCTGCCTGACTTGGTTTTGGTACTTCTAAGTGCTGCTAGCTGGGACCTAGTTGCAGGGCTCTGTCGGTCATACGGCCTGGCTGAGTCCTACAGGCTACAGATACGAAGGTGATTGCTGTCATCAGGGTAGGGGTCTGAGGAGTCCAAGAGACTAGAAGTTCTGATTTGGGATGTCATGTCACCCTCCTTTTCTCTGGGAAAAGCACCCTGGTCGATCTTCTGCTCTTTCCATAAGCCAGGCACTGGAGTGTGCCGTGATCACTAGACCAAAAGTGGGAGGGAAGCAGAGGTGTTGTGACCCCATTATTAACAGGTATGGGATCACTTCTGGGCAGCAGATCCCTTTCCTCCACATGGCTGGATGTGCCAGGGTGTTCTTGATGTGTCCCAACCTCTCATCCACCTCATCGTATGACCCATTGTGTGCTTCTCAGATGTGCACACTACAAAAATGACAGAATCACAGAATAGTCATGGTTGGAAAGGACCTCCTAGATCACCAAATCAAACCACCCCCACACCAACAAAAACCCTAAATATCTGACTAATAAAAAACTACAAAAGCACTGTGTCTACATTACTCAGGCTGCATTGACTTTATATGGAGATCACCTCAGTCATGTTTTTCACCTTCTCCCTTAACCCATTGCCATGCAGGTCTCCTCCCTCTATGGCAACAGACCTTTCTAAGAGCAGATTTCTTTCCTAGTCTGGTTGGACACTATCCCACAGGACAGGGGGAAATAAAGAATCCTCCTCTAAAGCAGGGAGCTGTTCATTTAGTTCACTATGACTGCTGGACTTGACCCTTCATCTGAAGAGGATGCACATGGCTCCCTCACATACAAGACAGACCCAGGCATGCCACTTACACCCTTGCATGACTCAAAATCATCTCCAGGCTCCCCGCTGGAGAGCAGACCAGAGGTCTTTTGTCTTGATCATTAATGTGCTGTGATGTGTGGGATTTATTGAAGAATAAACCATATGTTTCAAATTACCTGAGTACAACAAGGATGCATTCAGTATCTCCCTGCTTCCCAAATTCTACAAAACAATGGTGTGTATTGAATCACCATCCCTGGATGTGTTTCAAAGTCATGCAGTTCTGGAGCTTAAGCCATGGCTTAGCAGTGGCCTTGGGACTGCTGGGTTAATGCTTGGACTGTATGACCTTGAAGGTCTTTTCCAGCCTACATGATTCTGTGAAATGATTCTGCGATCCATCAACAGACTTGTCAAGCTGCCTTCATTTCAAGTCCCCTGTTTCATTAGGATCTCAGAGGAAAGCCTATGGAAGAGGTCTTCTGCTTTCCAAACTTACCAGGGCAGCAGCCTAAAGGGCTTTCTCAGAGCTCCTCCAGATTGATAGCTATTAGGCAGGTATTCGTACTTTTTTAATAATGAAAAAACCACTACAGTGGCAATGGACCTGAGGTTTCTTGGTGAGCAAGAACAATTAGACCATCGTAACTATATGCTGTGAAATGCTCTTGCTACTATAAAAGAGGTCAAACGCAAGACACTTCCTGCTACTTTTGCTGACACGTGGCTGCCATTTAGTGATTCATAATCTCTACACAGGGCTTGGCAAACAGAGGGGGATTTTTTTTTATAGGAGCTGTTTTCCACTCATGCAAGCACAACAAGGGATTTAAAGGGACCTGCTTCAATCCACCAGCAAGTTTCAGTAGAAGGTAACTAAGATAAGCAGGACTGTGGTCTGTAGGCTGACTTATGCACAGGAGAGAGCTGAACCTCTGCTAACTTTGAGGGGGCCTTTGAATTGGAAAAAGTTTAAAGCAATGCCTGCTTTTGCATTTAGATGAATTTTGCTTCTGTATGTCTCACTGCCTTGTGCAACTGCATAAACACTGATATGACTGGGTGGCAGAGGGGGAAAACGGATACTGGAAGATAAGAAAACCTGATGGTGTTTGAATAGGATTGTGGTGGGCTGTGGTCTTGTGGCCCACAGTCTGGGCTTCAGCTGTGAGGTTCCAGTGAGATTAATACCATTATCTGGACAGGAATAGGAAAAAAAATATACATGAATCAGGCATCTTTCCAGGCTGGGTCTGTGGTTTGTAGAACGCCTTAGTGGCAGGAATATCAAAGCAGCCTTGAAGTACAGTGGCAATCGCAGAAGGTGGAAAAGACCCTTTATGTCTAGACTGCTGGGCTTAAAGTGCTTGCTCCTCAAACAGGTGTTCATATTTTTGAAGATTTTTGTTTAAGTTGTGTAGGATCACAGTTATTTTGTGTGGAAATTATCTCCAAGGTTAAATCAAAGCCAGGTTGGGTGGGGCTCTGGCCAACCTGGTCTTGTGAGAGGTGTCTCTGCCCATGTCAAAGGGTTAGAACATGATGATTGCTGTGATCCTTTCCAATCTAAACCATGTTATGATTGTGGCCTTTCATTACTTGCTGTAAGAAAGGTGGAGACAATCTTTTTATCAGGGCCTGTTGTGACAGGACAAGAGGGGATGGGTTTAAACTAAAAGAGGGGAAATTCAGACAGATAGAAATTTTTCAGTGATGAGACCCTGTCCCAGGTTGCCCAGAGAGGTGGGAAAAGTCCCATCCCTGGAACCATTCTACTGTAGGTTGGACTTTGGAGCTCAGAGCTATCTGCTCTAGTTGCAGATGGCCCTGCTCACTGCAGGGGGTTGGACTAGAAGGTTCATTTCAACCCAAACCATTCTATGATTCCATGATTCTATGGTTCAGACAAACCTGAAAGTTCACATCTTGCAGAGGAGCTGAGTATTTGTTCTGAATGTAGAGAAGAGAAATGACTTTTTTACTGTTCTCTCAACTTTTCTCAGACTACGTAAGAAATCTTCATCTCTTATTTTGATTTAATAACCTAGTAAGAGGACTTGGATGAACGATCCAAGATGTCTATCCATGAGCAAGTAATTTTGTGATAGGTCTTTTCTTACCTTTGATGGTTGTCCCATTTAATTTCCTTTTGATAACCTTTTTGCTTGGTGTGTATTCATGGAAAGTTCAGGGAAATGGTTTGAATTCTGTCACTGGAGTGAATTCATCATGCTGTCACTTGGGGTGTTTGCATCACTGCCCAGCTTGGAGCTTCCCCAGTGCTGGGCACCATTTAGATGCACAGCAAGAGACAGTCCTTGTGTGGGGAGCAAAGGCTGCCTGGAGAAGGGACATCTGGGGTGAGTACCCAAGTAGATTTGCAGTCTGTAGTTCTCCTGACTGAATCACACTGTTTATGTCATGTATTAAGGCTGTTTCCTGGTGAGGAAGAGACTCAGCACTACACAGGTCACCAGCCACTGTGATGAATCACCAGTGCTGTTTGTTGAGTTGAGTCACTTGCATGGACAGAGACCTTTCCGCAGAAAATGTTCTTCAGTAAACAAAAACACACCAAGTCATTAAAAAACTCCCCAGGTCCTTTTTCTCGGCATCCTGTCTCTCTCTCTCGAAAGGGGCATTTTGTTCAGCTGAATATTGCTCCCTCCTGAGGATCTGGTCTGTGGTGGTGTCTGGGTGCAGGATGACCTGAGGTTTCCAGCTGGCAGAACAAAGGCAGGAGATTGTGTTTGCAGGCTGTTTGCTCAGTGTCCCAGTAACAGGACACTGGGCACCTGGAAACTTTGGCATACAAAACTTGCAGTTAATTATATTTTTTCTTCTCAATCCTAAATCAACTGAGGAAAAAATTACTTAAAAGCCACTTGAATATTTACACAGAGGAGGTCAGTGAGGGATGTGGGCCTAGATGCTGTGCTTCTTGCACCGAAGGAGGTCTGGAAACCCTGTGTGCCAGGGAAGGGGTGGCAAGGGATCAGCCATTTCTATTGCCATAGCCATTGCAAGAACTAGTGTCCAGTAAAAGAAGTTAGTGGGATATGGGCTCCAAGCAAATCTTTGAAGGTGTGTCCTCAAAAGCTGCAAATGTCTTGCTGAAGGATGGTGTGGATACAAGCAGATTCAAGAGGCAAATGGGCAAATGGAAGGTTCATCTGCTGGGTTTTACTAAGCAGACAAATCCTATCAGGCTCAAGACATCCCTTCAACTGAATATAAAGGAGGCATGGAGAGTTTTGGGAAGAAGTGTCATGCGTGTCTCGCTCACAGACCTCACAGCATCTTGTATCTGTGACCTCAGAGCATGCAATAGAAGCAAGGAACAGCATCACTGGTCAGATGCAGTAGGAACGTGTCCTTCACAGATTGCTGTGTAGTTGATCTCAGGTTTAGGGATGCTCTGTATGCTACCAGAGAGCCTCTTATGAGGATGCTCACCTTTGTCTTCCATTTTCTTTTCCAGGTCCCTTCCTATCTTTAACTGTAACCACCAAAGTAACTTCCCAAGCTGGACAGACCTGGGCCAGAGCAGTGTGGCTGTTTTTAAGCTCTTTATATGTTTTAACAGCCAGCCTAGCATTGAGATTTTGATGTCTCACTATTACCAGTTTCCTTCTGCTTCTCTCCCAGCAACATTGGGATATTTTACCAGATTCTAATGCCTGTCACTGGCTACAGCAGGCTGCAACCTTCCTCCTTCCACGGCAGACACATTCCATCCTTTTGGGATTATATCCTGGAAATCTGAATGTCACAGGCAATGTTTGTGCCTGCTATTTAAGAGCAGTAAGTTGCTCATGTTTCCCAGGGAACCAGCCTGTCAGTTGAGCTTGCCTGACTCCCCTGTTAGTAAAATAAGATGTGATTGAGTAAATGGATCCATTGCAAGTTGTGGAAGGGTAAAATGCAGTTGGGATATATTCCATATCCAAAATACATACCCTTATGTAAAGAAGGAGCTCAATTTGAGTGCTTTTCCAGATTATTTAGATGGGTCGTTATTCTTTAGGGTTACTCTTGCTATCCACCCTCTATCTTCCTGCACAGAAACTGGAGACTGGCTATAAAAATCACTGACTATAAAAAACCCATCCCTGTGTCTCAACTGTCTTATTATGTCTGTGTGCAGGTTAAACAATACTTGTTCCCTGGGCCCCTTGGCACTAGTTTCCTCTGCTAGTTGTGGGTGGACCAAGGCTGTGTTTTTCATTATACTTCTTACTCTATTTCCTCTGAAATTTCTCTTTACCCCTGGAGTTCCTTCACTTCTCCTTTGGCGCAGGTTTTATGAGGGCTTATCTTCAAGACTTGTGACTTTTAAAGAGTGTGGGTTATCTGTGGGTTGAGCTATTTTTAGGAAAGGCAGTACCAGGATGGCTCATAGCACTTGGCAGTCCACACGTGCAGAACACAAAGGCAGCCTCTGTGTGGAACAGCTTGCGAGTTCAGCATCATCAGGAGCTGAGAGACAGGCATGGGCAGGCAGCAGAACAACAGGGATGTTCTGACCAGTGAGAATGGCTGCAAGTACATATTGTTGGGCTTCAAATAGGCAGAGGCAGTGAGGCAGGGGCTGCTGGCACCAGGATGGGTATAGTGGTGGGGACAGGAGGGCTCTCAGGATTGTTCACTGGCCTTTAAGGGGAAGGAAACAGCAAGATATTGTCTGGGAGAGAGATATACTGGGTGGAAGTGCTGCTGTTGCCTGGCCAGTGCTCCAGACTCACAGGACTAGTTTGCGTTTTTCCACTGTGCTCACTGCAGCTGCTGTTGTTGATGCTTTCCTCTTCTACCTGCTGTGAGATAAGGCAGGAGCTGCGCTGCTGCCATCACAAAGCCTCCTCCGTGATTTCCATATTCAATCCTGTTCCTTTGTACTTGCCAAATTTTGACTTCCTGAGTCCTTTGTGTTCAGAAGTGTTTAAGTCATCGTGGTTTCACACAGTTTGCAACACAAGTGGAGGAAAGGTCCATAACTGCTTTCCTAAGGAGGCACATCAGGTGAGCCAGGACTTTCCTGGCAGTAATTCAGGAAAGATGTACTAAAGGTGTACAAAATGGTGAGAGACTTGCAGAGAAGCCAGGTGCAAACTGCCTCATCTGGGGGCATCAAATGAAGATAGTGAGTTCCAAGCAAAGCAAAGATGTGGTATTGATATGGTCCCTTGGTGGCAGTTCTTTCTGCAAGGTGTTGGGGTTGTCAATGTTTACATGGAGAAGAGCAGGCAAGCCGATGAAAACAAAATATGAAGGCAGTTGCTAAATGCAGAGAAACTATGTCTATCTCAGCACAGGAGCTGTTGGAGCAGGGCCAGAGGAGGCCCCAGAAATGCTGCTCTGAGGGTGGAACTTGCTGCTGTGAGGCCAGGCTGGGAGAGCTGAGGGGGTTCGGCTGGAGAAGAGAAGCTCCAGGGAGATCTTAGTGCAGCTTTTCAGGGCTTAAAGGAGCCAATAATAAAGATAGGGAGGGACTTTCCAGCAGGGGCTGCTGTGACAGGAAAAGGGGTGATGGTTTTAAACTAAAACAAGGAGTTTCAGACTATAGAGAAGGAAGAAATGTTTTACACAGAGGGTGGTGAGACCCAGGTTGCTCAGAGAGGTGGGAGAAGCCCCATTCCTGGAACCATTCAAGGCCAGGTGGGACCGTGCTGCTCTGAGCGACCTTCTCTAATTGCAATGTCCCTGCTCACTGCAAGGGGTTGGACTGAATGAGCTTTGAAGGTCCCTTTCCACCCAAACCAGTCTGTGATTCTATGATTCACTGATTCCCTGAGCAGAAAATAACTGGGAACTAAGAGGGGAGAATCTTGTTCTTCTTTTTGAGGAAGCAGCATTCTGGCTTAGACAGATCTTTTCTCTTACCTGGGACATTTTTGCTGTTCTTTGCTGTCCTTGTTTTTCTGCCTCTGTATATTTTTTACTTTTTTTTCAAAGGTATCTGCTTTGTGGTTGTGCTTTGTGCTGGCTGGGACACTGCTGTCTTTCCTGTTGATGTTCTTCAAAATTTTTGAGAGCTGTAGCAAGGTGCACAGCACGAAAAGTCTGAATAAAAGCATGAAAAGTCAAATTTGGATTTAATAACCTTGCTCAGCTGATGTTGGTGGGGACTGGAGGTCCAGGATGGATTTGTCTCCTGTGAACTTTCTCTCTCTAGTACCAACAGCCTTTTCTGTAGTCCAAGTTGTCTGCAGTTGTCTAAGCTTCTTCCTTGAAAGAGCCAGATGTTGTGCACAGCGAGGCACTGGGAGATATCCCAGCTGTAGGGCAGCATGCAAAGCTGTGTTTGTGTGTATGAGACAGTGCTGTCTTTTAACTTGATTTTCTGCCTGTACTCCAGGGACCCTATCTCAAATATTCATAATCCAAATGAAAACAAAGGGAGACTTCAGTTACAATAACTCACAGAAATGGAATAATGTTTAGAAGCCATGTAGATACTGTACTCAAGGACATGGTTTATCAGTGGGCTTGGTACAGTTGGGTTAATGGTTGGACTTGATGATCTTAAAGGTCTTTTCCAGCCTAAATAATTCTGTGATTCTATAGAAGATTTTAAAGTGTAGCAGATATAAATTATGATAGGAATAAGTTTTTAGGACTTGAAGTTTGATAGATACACAACAGGAGACACACTGCAAGCATTCAGGCTGCTACAACAATTTGTCATGGACTGCAATGGATCTTCCACATCTAGATTTGGATATTTTTCCTGGCTACTTCTCTTAGCAGTTGTATCCTCCCAGTAATCCACACAGGAAAGTGTTAAAAGCCTGTAGCTCTCAGGATGTTAGAAGAAACTACTGAGGTGTATAATTTTGGAAATCACTGTTCTAGCAGGGAATAAGGAATAAAAAAACCTGTGAGGAGAATATCAGGATTTCTGCTCCCCATCTGGGCTTGTTTGTTTTCTTATCGTGAAGGTAAGCTGGATGGCTGGTCTGTGTTTATATTGTTTATCATCACAGGGAAATGTTTCTGATGGGTCTCCCTGTTTCTTAGCTTGTCGAATGATGACTGAAGAGCAGACGTCATCATTACTCAGCCTTATGAATTACTGCAGCTACAGTGGAATGACTGGAAGGTCACAATGTTTTTGTAGCAAGAGGCAGGCTCTCTGAAGTGACTTTTGAAACTGCCTGTAACCTGCATATCTTTTCAAAGGGTGGCTGCTGGGCTTTCAGCCTCCCTTTGTAGTCTTGCTAAAACCTTTTATTGACTTATTGTCAGAAGATTGTGAGGAAAAGGGGAAAAACACTTGGGAGAAGTGATACTGTATGATCTTTGCCCTTCCCCATTGTGCTTATGATCAGTAGTCTGGTCTCAGATAAAACTGGTGGCGGGAGTTTGTATTTCTGTTAGAAAGTTTCTCTCTCCAGCACCAGACATGGTTTTTCTGCTTCTTCCCCTGGGAAAGTATGCTTTCGTTTGATTATTCAAGTGCTCCTCAAGTGGTGGAGTGAATCATGGAAATTCTGTGTTACGTACAGACGGAAAGAGAATCAAGTGGTGCATCAGAGCCCTCATGCTAAGTTTGCCTTGTGTGCTTTGCAGGTAGAAGGGATTAATGTGTCTCTCTAGGAAACAAACAGGGTAGAGGATGGAAGAGTCAGCAGGGCTGGTTTGATGGGGCTCTACAACCTGGTCTAGTAAGGGATGTCCATGCCTACGGCAGGAGGGTTGGAACTAGATGACCTCTGATGTTCCTTCCAACTTAAGCCATTCTATGGTGTTGTAATGTAATCCTTTAACAGTTATTTCCAAACTGTAATTAGCTTGAAGGAACACAATGCCATCAAATGTTGCCCAGTCCAGAGCAAGAGCCAGAATCACTGTCTGGGTGTCCTAATGATGATTTCTGGGTTAAAAAATCGGAACTCCCCTGGTCTAAGCTATATGTTTTGTCTTTGCTTTTGAGTCCTGCTAGATGTCAGCATGAGCATGGATCCCCCAAAGATTGGCACATGTGCCAAACTTATGACAAGCAATGAGGCCTTTTGGCTTCTGGTATCTACTGATACAAGATAGTTTGTGTGGAAAGATAACTGAATTCAAGTGGATAACAGTACTTTACCAACATTTTAAAATCTGAGGATGAAATTTTTCATTTCCACTCCTGCCTCTTTTTTCCAGCAGTTGTATCTTTATTCTCCTAAAAAAAGCTTCATGACAGTTTTGATCCTCATCTCACCTGACAGTCCTAAGAGTGGGGCATTATGTTGGTCAATAGGAATTTAGAGAACAGTCATTTAATGGCTTTAAATCATTATTTTGCTTGCCAGACTGAACAAAAAGAAGGATCAATCTGTCCAATCGATCCTCTTGACAGGACTTCAAACATCCCCTAACCCCATAGTATTATGTCCAGGCACTCTTCCAACCACGTTGTGCCCACCACCATCTCATTGGATTGTTGTCCTTTTGAATGAGCATGTTGTTGGAGGACACAAGGCCTGAGCTATGTCTGTTTATCTCTGGGAGATCTTGCTGTAGTGCAAAAAAAGCCCAAAACCCTCCCAGAAAGAGACCTCCCAGGCAGTAACGCCCTTTCTTCCTAATGCAGAAAATGTCTCTGGCTTGCAGCTCTTGGAAGTCTTCTCAGGTGTGTATTGTGCAAGATAGATGCTCTCCTTGGCTTTTACATTGTGCTTTCTGGACTTCAGTCATTCAGTTTACACTGCAGTTATAAACCTGTTGTTCATGGGTTCTTCCCAGGAAAGATGCTCTGTTTACTGTGAGGGACAGCTGCTTGCAGACCACCATCTGAGGGAGCAAATGTCAGAGGCACAGAAAATGCTTCTTGTAGGATTTACTCACACTTCTTTGGAACTAACATTCCAGTATAGCACCATCATCGTCAGCCATATCTGTCAAATCTTCTTTCTCAATGCATTGAGCACTGTATTAAACACGTGTTTGCCATGTGGTTTAGCTTAATCTTCCCACAGGTAACTGCATTTCTGTGTCTCCTCAAAATGTCTGGGGATTTTGAGCTGGGTTGGGCTCTGTTGCCATATTTAAACTGGAGGAAGAGGGTAGAGCCCAGGGGACCCCAGATACTCAGAGCTCTCTCAATTTAGTTCAAATCCTTCAAACTGCAGCCAAGCAAGCTGAGAACAAGGGCAGTCCTGGAGCATGGCTGTTTATTTGCGACAGAGGAAATAGAAGTGCCATTCAGTAGGAATTGGCTCACCAGCTTTCCCAGCTGCTGGGTGACTCGTGTCTCTCATGGGTCAGCTTCTCTGTGGGAACAGGGAGCACCAGCCTGTTCTTCACTGTGCCTCCTTTTTGGCTACAAGCAGATGGGGCTTCAACTGGAGGCAGCCCTGGGGGCAGGTGTTGCTCTGTGAGATGTAGGAAATTCTTGCTTCCCCTCCAGATAGGTAACTCCAATTCAGACCACCAAACTGACCCTATTTCCTTTCTGACTCTGTCTGGCTTGTTAGGAAAGGCTTCTCTTTCCAGCCAACCTCAGTGCCAACTCCTCCTTTCAGATATAGCTGGTTCAAACAGGGATATGGCTCATTTAAGTCCTCTAATTTGCGAAGCTCTGCTTCCATCTGTAGGCTAAGGTCACAGGACACATATGAGAGAGCAGAGCTGCTGCCTCTTCACGCCCACCATGCTGGCTGGTTCCTTACAGCTTGCAGCCTCCCAAACCATGTTTCAAACACAGCATGTGGCTAGGAGATACCCATTCTCCTCCTCTGACCATCAAATACTACATTGGCTTCAGCATCTGGGTATTTCAAAGTGGTTTGCAGGTGACAGCAGCAGTAAAGGGCAGCCAGATGAATGCAAGGTCTGGAAGAAAATGCCCCACAAACACTGTCTGTATGGAATGGAAAAGTTTGCACAGTTATTTAATACCTGGTGGAATCTGGGAAACTGAAACCTCATGTTATTCTTGCTGCTTTCTCCAGATGTTTCAGCTGGCTACACAGCCTCACCAGTTATGCAGGTGTAAACCTCCATCAGGCAGCTGAGCTGGTTTTATAAACTGTAAACCGCTTGAAAGCAGTTTGCAGACTCTACACTTTTCATCCAAGGTGCAGTCTTTCTGCTGGACATCCAAAAGCAATTTCAGCCAGTGTTTAATGCCAAAGCTGGGGAGTATCATGTTTTAGCTCTACTGGTAGATCTGCATCCCGTGTGTTACACGTGGTTGATTCCTGGTGGTAAATTTTGTTTGGAAAGAGACAGTAATTTATTAAAATGTGATGTTTGTGGGGCTGCAGCTTGGAGACAAGTCTTTTACCTTGCAGCTGCATGAAAGGCATCAAATTCAGAAGCAGGGGAGCCTTGTCCCCTCTGCTTTAGGGTGCTGAACACCATCTCCAGCTTGTTACACCAAAATGGGATTCTTTTACAGTCCTTCTAAAGAGGTCGGCATGGCAGAAGCCCTCTGCCCAGAGGTGTTTAGAGTCATTATTCTGAGGTGCTGGAGTGTGTCCGGAGAAGAGTAATGGAGCCGGCGAAGGGGCTGGAGCAGCAGAGAACCAGTGCCCTGAGGAGAAGCAGCTGAGGGAACTGGGGGGGTGGTAACTGCAGAAAAAGAGGCTCAGGGGAGACCTCCACAGCTCCCTGAACTTGACATTGGAGTGAGGTGGGGGTGGGTCTCTTCTCTCCAGGAACAAGTGACAAGATGAGAGGAAATGGCGTCAAAACGTGCTAGAGGAGGTTTAGATTAGCCCTGAGGAACAATTTCTGTCCCAAAAGGGTTCCCCCAGAGCAGTGGTGGAGTCCCCATGTCTGCAGGGGTTACAAAGCCATGGAGATGTGGGGTGACGGACTGGGGTTAGTGAGGACCTGGCAGCGCTGGGGGGACGGTTGGACCTGATGAGCTTAAAGGTCTTTTCCAACCTAAACAACCTGATTACTCTAAAGAAGCGTGAGAAGCCCCTGCTGTGAGCAGGGACATCTGCAACCGGAGCAGGTTGCTCAGAGCCCCAAGGTATAACCTGACCTGTTTCCAGGGACGGGGCTCCTCCCCTACCTCTGTGCAGCCTGGGCCAGGGTCGACCCCCGCCTCCACCCAGCATCAACAGTCCCTTCCTTCCCTCTCGCCTCAATCTCCCCTTTCAATGTAAAAGCCCTCAGGAGCGCGCACACCCCGTGTCGGTGAGGGCGGTATGGGCGAAAGAGAAGGAGGAGGAGGAAGGAGGAGGAGAAAGAGGAGGAGGTGGGGGAGGCGGCACCCGGAGGCGGGGCTGGGGCAGGAAAACAGCCGGGCCCAGGGGCCGCTCCGCAGTGCCCGCTGCAGCCGCATCCGCGCCGCGCCGGGAGCCGCTGAGACGCGGGAGGGGGAGAGGAGCCCCGAGAGNGACGGTTAGACCTGATGAGCTTAAAGGTCTTTTCCAACCTAAACAACCTGATTACTCTAAAGAAGCGTGAGAAGCCCCTGCTGTGAGCAGGGACATCTGCAACCGGAGCAGGTTGCTCAGAGCCCCAAGGTATAACCTGACCTGTTTCCAGGGACGGGGCTCCTCCCCTACCTCTGTGCAGCCTGGGCCAGGGTCGACCCCCGCCTCCACCCAGCATCAACAGTCCCTTCCTTCCCTCTCGCCTCAATCTCCCCTTTCAATGTAAAAGCCCTCAGGAGCGCGCACACCCCGTGTCGGTGAGGGCGGTATGGGCGAAAGAGAAGGAGGAGGAGGAAGGAGGAGGAGAAAGAGGAGGAGGTGGGGGAGGCGGCACCCGGAGGTGGGGCCGGGGCAGGAAAACAGCCGGGCCCAGGGGCCGCTCCGCAGTGCCCGCTGCAGCCGCATCCGCGCCGCGCCGGGAGCCGCTGAGACGCGGGAGGGGGAGAGGAGCCCCGAGAGAGGCGACACCTGACCCCTGCGGCACCGCGGAGAGAGGTACCGGGAGGGGGGAGAGGAGGAAGAGGAGGAAGCAGACCCCTTCCAGCCTGCCGGTGTCTCGTCCTCCCCAGGGCGAGGAGACCCTTGTGAAGGCACCTGTCACTAGTCGTCTGTCACCCACTACTTGTCACCCATCGGTTGTGACCCGTCACTTGTCACCTGGCAGAGCAGGGGGTGTTTGTCCTGAGGATTACTCCATTACCCTATCCCACCTCGCATCATCCTACCATCCCCATCCCCACCAAGTGCAAGAGCAGGAGGTGATTTTATTCCACCTGTGTGTTTGGGAAAAGACTAGAACACTCAGTTCCACTGGGGAGGCTTGGGGGTGTTTGGGGGTGTTTTCATCTCGCTGTGTTTATGTTAGCATTGGTGCCCGCGTGCCACGCGTGTCCATGCTCTTCCTCTGCCTTCTCCGTGTTCCCAGCAATGGCGTGAAGGATAAAAAAGGTTCAGTAGGTAAAGTCACCGTGATCCAAGGCGGATGTTGATTCCGAGCTGTGAAGACTCGCACTCGTCCGCATGTTGGCGTTTCTTGTTTTCTACAAAGCCATCACCATCGCTGGGGGCTCGGCAGTTCCCACTGCTCTTGTGTTTTTCGTCGCATCTGTCGGTTCCCGCAGAATCGCTCTGTCTTTGAAGTCACTGTGGTGGGTGAGGGATTAGTCCCGGACGTGCAGGAGCAAAATGCACAAAGACACTCATCTCGTTACCAAACCTGACCTCAAAACAATACGTTCTAAGCAGTTTGCACTCTCAGCTGCAGTATTATGGCTGCTCCACTGGATCTTTGCTTTCTGATCCCCCCTCAAGCCCTGTATGTGGTATCTAGGCAGTCTCAGATCCAGAGTTGGGACAGACGGTAATTGCCCTGATACGTTAGATGTAAACACGAGCTTTACGTAAAAGTGAAACCATATGTATCAGCTAACACTAAAGTGCGTCTGTGCTGCAATCCTGCACAAACAGTGCAGTCCAGAGCTCTGTCCTTAGCTCACCCTGTTGATCCACTTTTCCCTTAAGTCCTGTTCCCAGAGTTACCAGACAGGTTTAGTGGAGGAGGAGAAATGAGCCGAGGAGCATTTCTGCCACCCTGTGCAAGAATGCTCTGTGTTTCCAGTCTCTTACAGATGTTGTTTTATTGACTTAGTGATAACATTTTGCTCTTGTAGGTCCTTTTCCCTTTCCAGACTGTTAGCCTAGCACTTACTGATCCCTTATGACACTGCTGTGAAACAGATGGACAGTTTTTTTCAGGGAGTAAGGTCCATAGTGTCAGCTGGATTTGCCTGTAAGAAAAGACAGACAGTGTTGCCTTTCTTCTGCACCCTTGCTGCAGAGAGGGTGGCTGGACTGGGAAACAGCTTACCCTGACTGTTGAGCTGGGAAAAACCCTCAGTGATCTTGGGTCTGAATCAGTGTCTGAACCAAATCACGACTTAACTGCTCAGGTGTCTATTTGAGCCTTTGTTTGAGTTTAAAGAAGCATCTATCTGGTATTTTGGCCCAAAGGTGGAAGTAGGTTCAAAGGCTGGGGCCAGTAAATACTGGCTAATGTTGGGTGCTGTGGTCGGTTATCATTCTCCATCCTGTGTCCTTCTCAATCCTCTGTCTTTCAAGCTGTACCACTTTGTGCCACTCTTTCTTGAGAAGGTGGAATGTGGTTAGGACACTGCAAACACCCACGTATCTTGGGAGCCCCTGTCCTTACAGCTGCTGTTTTTGAAAGCACTTCTGGATAAGCCCTCTGGTTTTCACTCAAAGGGCTACATCTCTGTTGTCTCTCTACCAATAAACTGCCTGAGCTAACTGTGGTGTCTCTGAAACACAGTGTTTTGCTGGGCTGGATGAACCTCAGTTGATTTGGTGGGGATGGCAAGGTTGAGGTAGAGTTTGGAAAGCTCTAGCATTCCTCACAGACAGGAAATTTAGTGGTTTATGGGCTCTTTCATTGGCCTATGAGGTGTCTCCAGTTTAGCCAAGTAGTGTGATGGAGTTTTTTCATAATCCTCCACTGAGCAAAAGGCAGTGAACTGCTGCCCATGCCTGCCTCAGAAGCCTGGAGGGTGGTTCTTGCATGTAGCATATTCCAAAGTGTAGCTGCCTCTCCTCTTCACCCTAGTTGTATTACCTCCCTACTTTTTTGTAACTTAGTTGGAGAACCTTAGAGGAAGAGTTTCCGTGTCTGTAATCCATGTGAGGGTCTAAGGAGAATGGCTCTGCTGACTTCTGAAGTAGGTGGATTTACTTACTTTGTGGGATTCGTTTATGTAAGAAAAGAATTAAAGAGAAATTATTTCCTCTGTGCCTTTGAGAAATATTAAAATACTGCCTGGTGTGTTTCACAAACTTAACTTCTGTTGTCTCCTCTCAGTTGCTGTAATTAATACACCAGAAAATGGAAAAAATGTAGAAATACCCTTTCCCAGTGGCCACAAGCATTAGTTGTCTCCAGAAGTTAATGAAGTCAAGTCTGTGGAAATTAAATAGATTTTTTTAGTTCTGTTGATGAGCTAAAACATGGTCAGAGTAGTAAATAATAAGGAAGTATAAAGGTTGCCTTTTGGGAACAGAGTGGATGGAGAATGGATTTGAACTCTCTCGTCTCAAGAGAGCGTTTGAACCATCTGGTTTAAGGATCTGGCTTAAGGATCTGTCCTGCTCTGCTTGGTTCAAAAATTAGTCTGTAGCACAGCAGTGATGTGAGAGAGGGGTGGTAACCCACTAAGACCATCAAAACCCAAATATAATCGATTCCTTGTGTTGTAGACCGCTAAGAAGTGCGTAGCTCGTAGCTGGACAAAAGGCATCAGAAAGTATTACAATGCTTCCAAACTGTGTTACTGCTCGTATTGTGATCCTGCTGAGGAAACATGAAAATTTTCAGCTGCTTGATGATGTATCCCATTGTCATCGGCTCAGCTTGATGTGTTGGCTTTGGTGTGCCCAAGTATTCCCTGCTCTGCTTCGAGGGCATGTGGGTGTACGTACAGTCATATCACTTGAGTTTGTAGTAGTCACCATGGAAATGGGTTACAAATCTTTGCTTTTTGAAAAAAAAATCTCATGTTTCTGTGGTTTTCTTTTTATTTTAAGAAAATATTCCAGCAATACTGTGGTGAGAATATGAACTCCATGGAAAGACTCGGTGTCTCTGGTTAGCACCACATATGTGGTGGCACCTGAAGAGCGTGTTGATGCCATGCAGCTGTTCCATATGACACACGGCTCTGCCCTGGAGAGAGGCTTTGTAGGAACTGAAGTTTGAGGTCCTGTCTTCGTCAATGTGTGTGGTTGTGAATGTATTTTTGGGACCCTACGGGGTCCAGCTTTCCCTTGAACCTGGGGTAGGAGTTGGCCTGCATGTTGTAGGAATGGTGCTGGTGGTGGGCATTCAGCCTACAGCCCTGTGCTGCCCACGCCTGGCTGTGGGAACACAGCACATGGGGTTTCTATAACAATCCATTTGCAGGCTGAAATGACAGCAGCATGACACAGACCTTCACTTTGGGAAATGCACTGTGTGTATTGGTGACCTTTTCCTCTGGAGATCTTTAAATGCAGTAGGATTTTAAAGTGTGGAGTTGCTTTGGTGAATTTTAATCATGCCCTTGGTTGCACTGAGAAAGGTCTGGGTTGTTCTGAAGGTAGTGAGATAAGTACATTTAATCACAGAGTTGTTTAGTTTGGAAGAGACCTTTAAGATCATCAAGTCCAACTACTTACCCTACACTACCAGGTTACCCCTAACACTTGTCCCTCACTGCACATCTCCATGGCTTTGCACCCCTCCAGACACGGGGACTCCACCACTGCCCTGAACAGGCTGGGTCAGCCCTAGACAACCCTTTTGCAGAAGAAACTTCCTCAAGGCCAACCTAAACCTCCCCTGGCACAACTTGAGGCTGTTTCCTCTCATCTTATCTCTTGTTCCTGGGGAGAAGAGGCTGGTTCCCGCCCGGCTCCAACCTCCTGAAGTTCAGGGAGTTGTGGAGAGAAGGTCTCCCCTGAGCCTCCTTTTCTCCAGTTAAATGCCCTCAGTTCCCTCAGCTATTTCTCAGAGCACTTGTGCTCCAGCCCCTTCCCCAGCTCCATTGCCATTCTCTGGACACATTCCAGCCTCTTCCATGTCCTTCTGGCAGTGAGTGGCCTAGAGTTCAGTGCAGCTTTACCAGTGGTGAGGTGGGGCTTCACCACTGCCCAGTATGGGATGATGGTCCTGTCCTGCTGGCTGCACCAGTGATGATGCCTTGGTTGTGCATTTCCTCGTCAGCAGGAATGCAGTTCAAGAAGGGTCAAAAATCCCCTCCCTGCCATTCCCACTGAAGTTTGATCCCTGAGCTGTATCAGAGCAGTTCTCTGCTACCAGCCCATCCTTTAAGTTTCACAGCTATTGTTAGTGCTCTTGGTAACTCAAAATATTGGTGGCTGGGAGCTCATTGGGCCTGACAAAAACATGTTTTGCAGCCCTGGAGTGGTGATTTACACTGGGCTTTGGGTGTCCTGTATTCCTTTGTTGGAGCTCTTTTCCACGTCATCCTTTTACGTTGCTTCTGCGAGTAGGAACACAGAACGGGAGGAACTTGTGGCCGGTAGCAGATTCATCCAACAAGCTTTTAATGGGCTGCAAAATCTTTACAGCGGCTTGAAAATATCATTAAAACACATTTCTTTTTTTAAAATATTTTTTTGTACCTTCTGAGTTCAAAGGCAGGAACTACCTTTGAAGAAATGAGAAAATATTTGTTTTCCTGGCTGACGCAGTCGAGAACAAAACTTCAGTAGATAATTTCTGAAAAATGGATAGTTAGGTGTTGATTTCTTCATCATCTATCATTCTGTGTAGGGCCAGAGGTCTCATAAGTGAGTCCTCTAGATTTAGCCAGATGGCATTTAGCTGCCTAAGTTTCTGACATGTTTGGAATAAAGGAGGTATTGGGCAGCATATGGTGGTGTTTTTACACTTTGAGGAGAGAATAAAGGAAAAACCACTGTAGTTTGGATCACTTATGTTGTGAAGTACCTCCTTGAACTATCTTGTAGCTAATATATCCAGAGAATACCTTGTGCTAAGCTAAGCAGATACTCCTTATTCCTAAGCTTGGAATTGCATTGGAAAGGAGCAGGTTCTTTTCCTTTCTAAGAGCTCTGCTCATTTTACATCAGTTTTGCAAGGCAGGTGCGGATGGTTCTCCCAAAGAGGCTGTTCAGGTATAACATTCAAGTAATCCGCTCTTTCTGTTGGACGGAGAGACATTGTGTTAGAACTGGAATGAAAAATCCTTCTTGTCCCATGGGCATGCGTGTTCCAGGATGTAGGTGTAACCTCCTGCTTTGATCTCCAACCTTCTTCTAACAGGATTTTCATTTTTGGCATCAGTTGCAGTTGTGATCCCAGAGGACTCTGCCAGGAAGTCGTGTCTGGTAATCCTTTGGTCAACCTCCCAAAGATCACAGGCCCTTTCAGAAGGTCTGGGTCACTGGAAGGAGGTAGTTTTGCAAGACCCTGACTTCACCATTGAAACCACATGAAGATATTTTCACTAGGCTGTCCTATCTCCAACTGCTCATTTCCTCTTGTGTAACTGCCCTCCACCCCCATTGGGGCACAGGCTCATGGTGCCTTACACAAATTTAAGGTGCTACTTCTTTGAATGGGTTGGTCCTATTCTTGTGTGTATTCTGATGTGACTGTGGGTGAAAGATCTTAATCAGGGAGCCCACAGACCTGGCAGCAGATCCTGACTTATTTTTATAGAGTTATTTTTTCCCCTGGATCCAATCCCTGGCCTGGCCTGTAACTGCTGCTGTCAGCACTACCCAGGCAGTCAGTACTGTCCTTCTTATGGACAGTGCAAACGGAGATCCACTTTTCCTGGGATCGCAAAACTGTGCCCTGGGATGTGCCAGGCTGGGCACTGCTGCCTCAGACCACTCTGGTCCTTCACACTACCATGGACTGACTGACCAAGAGCTTGGAGATGGGCTTTGCCTTTATGAGAATGAGCCAGGAGGAGCCATGTGGGACAGGCAAGGAAGCGAAACCTCCTGAACGCCCCCCCCACCCCGTGCTGCTGATAGGTCAAGCTGTAACACTGAGATAAAGGTTAGTACTGTGGGGCTCAGAGTTTACTCTCTGCTGCTTGGACGATCTGATCTCACAGAACACTCTGTGCCATTAATTAATGCTTACAGAAGCACTGTGCTTCCAGCAACAGAGCGGACAAAATTAAATGTCCCCTTCGTCGTGGGGAGCTCACACCATTGCTCCAATTATACAATAGGCATCTGGTGCCGCTCTTTGGACTTTGAAGAGAACTTGACAAAGAGCTGAATGTGACCGCGGGCTTTGGAGTTAAGCACTGGGTCATTACCCTTTTTGTTCCCCAATTCCCTTGGGGTGGGTTCCAGGGCTGTGGGTTGGGTGCAGCCGGGTGTTGGAAGGGCATCCAACGTTTTGATGGCATTAAATCAGCTTTGCTCCTAGTAGCTGACTACGATGGGCAAGCGGGTGGGAAGCAATGAAGGTCACAGAGCTGGACATGATGGAAAGTTCAGTGCTAATGAGGTGTTTGTGCATAAGTTTCTGCAGGTGGGATTTCCCAGGCGAGCAGAGGGACAGGAGGTGCTTGAGGGGAGGCAGGAGGCTATAAGGATGAGCAGATCTGACAGCTTTTTTGTATTGCTAGAAAAACAGACGTTTTGCTCAGGGCTTCCCCGAAACATGAAAGAGATTGAGTCCTGAAGATCTTACACAGGAAAATATTCCAGGGAGGAACAGAAGAGAGTGCAAAAAAAAGAGGCTCCTCTGATTGCAAGGTGAGATGTGATGGAGGCAAAATGGAAGGAAAAGTGCAGATGGGCTCCTGTTAACTGCTGTCCCTGTACTGTGCGAGTGAGAAGGACAATCCCATTGGGATGTCTGTGCTGGGAGCTCATGTTCTTGTGCCTGTGTGGTCAGACCGACTTATCTCTGTAATTGCTCTTCCAGGAACAGAGGAAGATGTTACCACGTGGAAAGGGGCAGCTGCTGCATGCAGGACCTCACAGCATTTCCCTGGTGTGTTATGGAAATATTAGGGCAGCCTGTGAGGCTGCTGCGGCTGGGTTCTGTTGTCATATTTCTGTTCTAAGCAAAGAGCAGCAGGGCTGGAAGGCTGGAAGGGACCTTATTAAATTGTCTAATCTGACATCCTGCTCCAAGAGTGGATCAGATCTATCTAAACTTTCCCAGCAGACGTTTGTCCAACACAGTTGTTAAAAGCCTCCACTGATGGACTTTTCCCATCCTCCCTGGGTGATCCTTGAAAATTCTTTGTTGTTCTGACCATTACAAAGATTTTCCCAGTTTCTGACTTTGATTTCTTGAGCTTTCAACTGAAAACTGATGAACTCCTGCCCTTTTGCTACTCAACAGAGCAAGCTGTTCCATCTCTTCTCAGATGCAGCAGACTGGGAATGCCTGAGCTGAGTGTTTCTTGAGCTGTAGGGCCCAACATTTGCCTGGAGTGCTCCACCTGGCACCTATCTGCATGGAACTTACAGGCTCAATGTTGTGTTTCTATGATGGGATGTGAAGGTTATGTTTCTGGTTTTGGGCGTTTTTTGTCGGCAGCACAGATAAAGTGTTTTTTGTCATGGGAGGTTCTGTTATAGCTTTGCTTCTTTACCCACTAAAAAAACCAGGACACATGCTCTTTGTGCTCAAGTTCCATCTTTTCCACAGGGATCTGGTTGGGATCTTCACCAGCTGTTCCACAGCAGTGCCTATCTGTTGTAAGGTAAAGGTCCTGTCAGCTGCTCTCACCAAGGTTTTCCCCACGACCAGCTCGACTGAATATGGGCAACTCTGCTTTCCTCATCCAACTTCCCAGCTGTCAGACCTTCTGTTCTCCCTCCCTGCAGTGGTTATGATTTGGGCATCTGATTTTGTACCTACTGTCTGTTTCTTCACTGTATCTTTGGAGAAAACCAATGGAAAAACTTGCCTCTGTGTATCGTTCAGGATCTATTAACACCTCTTACATCTTTCAGTAGGAGAGGATGGGAAGTGTGTGTGAAAGGTTTGTCTGCACACAGAGAGCCTTTGTCCTGAGACAACTGAAGAAGCCAACACCAAAGTGAGGGCTGGTCTGAACAGGTCTGTAATGCCTCATGGCGTCAACTTGTGTTTACTGTGGTGGGAAGAACAGGTAGGGAGGAGCAGTCTTCAGTTTGTTTGTTTGAACCATCAAACAGATGCCACATCATCTTTGAATTCTTCACAGCTTGCTTGCAGATAAGTTTTCTTAAGATAACTTGCATAACACAAATCTCCAGTTTCTCTTGTACTGTTTCAAATGACCACGAAAGTTCTAGTGTTTTCCATTTTACTCCTTTTCTCCCTTAATTACAGATACAGGGATCTTTAGTCATGTGGAAGTTGTTTTATTGACAGCTTTTGAGTGTAAAGTACTTGTTAGTACTGACTGCTGCAGATTACTGCACACAATCCCTTGTTCACTATTTCTTCATAATGATTTCTTAAAACTGAAGAGTAATTTAGGTTGCATAGCACATCTGGAGGTCTTGTCTGACCTTCTGCTCCAAGCAGGGATAAAGTCAAGCATAGGTTTCTTGTGTACTTTTCTGATCAAGTTTCAGACCTTTTCTGGTGAAGCGTGACAAGTTGATGCTCTCTTTAGTGCTCTCATTGTGAGGAATATTTTCCTCGTGTCTGATCAGAATTTCTCTCGCTGCAAGTTATGGCCATTGTTTTTGTCCTTTTGATCAGAGTCTGGCCCCATCTTTTCTTGTAAATCCCGAAGTTACATAGTTGAAGATAGAAAATAGATTCCCCACTAACCACCATTTCTTCTCCAAGTCAAACAAACCTTGTTCCCTCATTCTTTTCCTCTTCCAGTGACCAGACTACCTTAACGGTACTCCACCATTGAGTTTGTCTGTCTTTTCTGGGCAGTGCAGCTAAGCTAGGTGGTGCTCCAAGTGTAGCCTGAGAAGAGAAAAGCCATTTGCCTGAGCTCTTGCCTATTTGTCTTCCCAATAAAGCGCAGCATGAGGCTAGATTTTGATGTTGCTGGAATACACTGCTGATTCTTGTTCAAGTTAATGCCCACTGGAACCCCCAGTTACTTTTCTGATGACCTTCTCTCAAGTCACTCAGTCTCCAGTTTGTGTTGGCAATGAGTGTTTTTGTCTTGGGTGCAAGACTTGTTATTTCTCAACTTTGTGATTTTTTCCTTCAGCCTATTCTTCTAGGTTTCTGGGGTGTCCTGCCCTCCATGTTGAACAGTGTTGGCATCAGTACTGACTGTTCATTGAGGAACACAAAGCGTGAAAGGCTGCCAGTTAAGACTTCAGTCCGTGGGCTGCTACCTTTCAAATGCAATGATCCAACAAAATTTAAACCACCTCGTGTTTCATCCATACAATCTGCATCTACAGATGTGTGGACAGAGGTAGAGTGTCTCTAGGGTGGTCTCAGATCTGTTACTTCAAAAGAGTAAAAAAGTTGTTTTCAGACTGATCTACATGGGGCTTTTCTGTGGGGCAAATGTTCTGAAAGAAGAGGGATTCTAAAAATTAGTTTATCCTCTCTTTCATTGTGTTGCTGAGCCCATGGACTCTCATTCTTTCCATCCACATTGATGGGCATTGGCTTGGTTTTAGACAGAGATTACAGCTGGAATATTGATCTCAGAAGAGCTAAAAAGAATTTGGCCTGCTGAATGTGGGAAGAAGCTTCTTCCCTTAGGCGGTGGCCTGCCCAGGCTAGTTGGTTCTTAGGAACATGTCGGCTTAAATGGATCCAGCTTAATCTCATGCCTGGTGGTTTTCAGTAGTGTTGTTCTTCACAAGATTCTCTCCAGCCTGCTTTTGTATGGAGTGTATTAGCTGCACAGCAATGAGCAGCCCAGGACAAAACTTGGCAGGGTATAGCTAAGTACCTTCTGTGGATCATTGCCATGGGTTGAGGTCTGTCTTTATGCAGCTGTGGGATATTGTTGAACCTCATAGTGGGACCTTGACCCTCTTAAATGCCAGAGCATTTTCTGGAGTCTTGCTGTATAGGAGGTTGCTCCCCATTTTTGTGTTTGCACCTGTGACTTCTTTCTTAAGGATTTCTTTTTGTTGATGTTGGACCAGTGTGTTGAAGCAGTTGGAAACCTAAGCCTGAACATCACAGTGCTTGCAAATCCTGCCAGCTGAATCATCTGTTGGTTTTATGGCCATACATTCCAGTCTGTCATCCAAACTGGTAATGAAATGATTGCTCTTGTGCCTGGCTGGACCCACTTTCCTGTGCCCTCCCAATTAGATAGCAAACCCTTGATACTTATGTTCCCAGAACTATGATGTCAAGCAACCATTTTATGGTGATTACATCTAATTCATGTTTTCTTAGCTGGTTCTTACGGGAATGACATGTGGAACAGCACTAGAGCATGTAAAGATTGCATTTTTGAATATCATTATCACTTCTGGACAGGCACATCCTGCTATAGCATGGATTCCTTATTGTTCCATAGATTCTTCAAGGTAGAAAGGAGTTTAGAGGTGATGAGATCTGCCGCTGTTCATGCTGAAAGTGTAAATGTGTAAGAAACACTAGATTTATCAGGAGTTTCTTAACGGGACAGTTGCGATATGACAGCTCCAGGAGATCAAGAGGAAACAAAGGTGATGTGTTTGAGTCCCAAACAAAATTAAATAATTACCTGAATCCAGCCTTCAGAGCAGCCTTTGAACTGATCCCAGTATTTTCTTCTAGAAGAGCTGGAAAAATAACGAACGTGTCTAATCTGTAGCTGATATCGGCCAATGGTTATCTGTGCCTACGTGCTGTTACTCAGATCTTGTTAGCTGTCTAATTGAATAATAGGCAGTACACTTCACAACTACATAAGTATATTAAGCTTAATCTGCTTTGGAGAAGGGTGGGGAGGATGCACTTGGTGACAAATGGACACAAGAAGATGCACGGCAGCACAGTGCTGTAAATATGGTCCTGTCCCCGCATTGCTTTGTTTCCAGGAACTTTCTGAGGTAACGGCTCTGTGCATCTGCAGCAGTTTGAGTCTCAGAGCAGAGAGATACATCTTCAGTAGTTTTCAGAGGTTTTTAAAATGTTCTGTAAAGTTGAGGCATCCAGAAGACCGAGTCAGGCTCTTGCAGGAGAAGTGTGTTTACGTTTTCTGAGCAGCTAGGTGATTTATTGAAAGACGTGTTTGGATGTGACCATGATTCACCAGTTGTCACCACTTCTTGCATTCTCAGGAGAAGGAATCTGCAAGGGACATCTCTGGGTACAAAAGACACATCTCAGTGGGAGAGTTGTCAATGTGAACCACAACCTGTCCAAATGTTTTGTGGATTCCCTTGAGATTTTTTGGAGGGTTTTGATGTAAGTTGAGCCCAACTGTCCAGCATCTCTCTGTTCCAGATAGGGAAGACAGCAGTAAACCTCTTAATCTTTAAGTATCTTAAGCAAATGTAAACTCCATTAAGTGTGTTTATCACTGAGCATCTCATTTAGCAGCTGTGCAAAGTACTTTGTGGTTCATTCCCGAACCACCCATTTAATTTGGATGAATTAGAGAATGGTTCTTGGATACAGAAGACGTTTTTGTACTTACCCACACCTGATTTAGTGCTTGGACTAAAAACATGGTCAGCAGGAAAAATGGTGTGTTTTCCAAAGGGTAATTAGTGTCCCAGCATCTGAATTACTGAGAAAAGCTCTGGAGAGAGACTGTTTCCACTTGTTTTCACTGTGTGGAGTTATCTAGTTTATGGTGGGTAGCCTTCTTTTTTAGCATGCCTAGTCCAGAGGTCAACTTGAGGCACCCAGAAGAAATGGATGAGAATGATCTGTTATAGATGGTCTCCCCAATAAGTTAAATGTGGTGGAGGTCGCAGTACACACTAATACTACCTTTATCTCCCATCCTAGTCTGCTGTTTGCTGAATAAACTCTCATACTCTGAGTGAGGCTGAACTTGGACTGGTACATATTAAAGAGTAAAGGATACTCAAGCATTAAAGGGTGAAGATGTGCCCAGCATTTTCAAGACTGTTTTTCAAAATGAAGATTGCCCTTATAGTGGTCCTATCTGGCCACTGCCTGCTGCAGATCAAATCTACACCCAGTAACTTCTGATTCAAAATCAGGACACCTACTTGGTTGGTAATGAGTGTCGTCTTTCTGAAATGTTTTACACTCCAAACCAGATGTGTATTTTCAAGAGGATAATGAAGTGATAGGATCACAGAATTATGTATATTGGAAGGGACCTCAGAGATCATCTAGTTTCAACACCCCTGCAATAAGCAGGGACACCTCTCACCCGACCAAGTTGCCCAGAAGCACATCCAGTCTGAGCACAGAATCTTTTAGACTAGAGAAGACCTTTAATATCATTGAGTCCAACCATTAACCCAACTGTCCAAGGCCAGTGCTAAATTTGTGGCACTTCTGAGCTGTTGGGGAGGACTGATCATGCTGTTGTGTCTGAACATGGCTGAGCTGTCCTTGTAGATTGCTCACAGATTGAACGTGTCAATCCAGGTCTTTGTTAGAGCCTTTAAGCACCGCTTAGTTTCCTGAGTTTGAGTCATAGAACATCTTATGCCTGGAGTAAAGGCACTGATGATGCCAGACTGAAGAGCTGTGCAATGATCCTTGTGTCTCTCAAAAACAGTGGCCAGTGTTTCAGAAAGGAACATTGTGAGCGAGGAGAACAAGTGTCAGATCACATGTCCCCCAGCAAGTCCTGTCCTTTGGATAGGAAGACCTGTGTGAGAATGTTAATTGAGTCCCTTTTTAAATGAAGGAGGCTTTGCTTCCTTCCCAAGTTTTCAAAACAAATTTTCCGAATACAGAGCCTATGTTTCATTCAAGTGTAAATCCTTTCTCTTTAACCTGGAAGTTATCCCAGAATAAAAAGCCTATCCATTCACTGCA
This sequence comes from Upupa epops, assembly GCA_013397515.1. Classification (NCBI taxonomy): domain Eukaryota; kingdom Metazoa; phylum Chordata; class Aves; order Bucerotiformes; family Upupidae; genus Upupa; species Upupa epops. The sequence goes on from VZRI01006833.1 coordinate 534,645, forward strand.
GGACAGATCCCTGTGCTTGCGGTGGAAGAAAAGGCTGTGGATCAAATTGGCCAAACAGGAAGGAAATTATGAAAAGGAGCTCTCATTTAAGTTTAAATGCTCGTCGTACAAACTCCACTTTATATCTCTGTCGCCTTTGAAATGTTGCACAATAACTGAAATGTCTGCTAAATTTAGAAATTACCATTTTTTCTTGCCCAACCTGACAGACTCACTGTAAAGCTCTGTGGATTCCAGCCTGCATTTACGAGAGGGATGCAAACAGCAAATTAGAATTTACTGGCTTGTTATCAACTCTGACTTCCACATGGCTCAGTCCTGGTGGGTATTGAATTCTTTACACCAGTTCCTCTTTATTTGAGGGCATTATTTATTTATTTGTGCCACTTTATTTTTGGCACAGGTCTGTGCTGGTGCTGTTTTACGTGTGTCAGAGCTGAGGTATTGAGAGGACAAAGCGTGACATGCTGTAACAAAATGAGCTCACATCAAAACACATTCAAATTGTCTTGTATTTTTAGCAATTTAAGGGTAGGGTTGTCATTCTTTTACCCTGTCACATGAAAAGGCTGTGAAAGAACAGATAAATCACAAGTGTCCCAGTTCCAGGTTTCTGCTGTTTACCACATGACAAGTCTTCCTGCTCAGTAAAAGACCTCTTAGATCTAAAAATCTCCTTTTCCACACACACCCCCCCCGGCCTGTGCTATTTAATATTTCTTGTTCTGAGCAACATTTTATCTTAATGCTGTGCAGCTGTTGGAGACATGGATTACTGAGGAGCAGCAATGCAAAGTAAACTTTCCTTTATTTCGGTAAAATAGCCTGATTGTCACAGAGAAGAGACAATTTTTGATTTGAGGTATATTGGGAGGAGTGAAAGGCACCTTGCAGAGGCACTGATCCCACATCAGTGTGCATCCCATGGCACTCGGGGCTGCAGTCACCTTGCAGCACACTTGAAGCATGAGAGGTTGACTGGAAGACATTTTGTGTTTGAATCTCCAGACAGAGTTTCATCCTGAAACTTAGTTTTGAAGTGTGCAACAAGGTGGAAACAAGGCTGAAGGTGTCCTTGTCATGGTTTCTTCTCTTTCTCTCCTGACCTGACTCTGTTCTCTGTCCATTTCACTGCTCATCTGTCCCCAGGATGAGATGCTTCTGCTGCTTTCAACAGAGATGCATTCCTGTCTAACATGCTTTTGGTAGCAGTCATGGATTTTCTCTGAGTATCTCTAAATGACCTGAATGCAGACGGTGTTTCTTTAGAGGGTGGTCTGTGCTTTTGTGTGGGAACTTTTTGGGTGGGAAAATAGTGGATGTGATTTGAGAAACTGGTGCTGAGGGATATGGTTTAGGATGACTTGTCAATGTTGGGTCTGAGGTTGGACTTGATGATCATAAAGGTCTCTTCCAACCAAAGAGATTCTGTGGTTCTTCACAGTGAAGTTTCTGGGGGTTAAAAATCCCTGAAAGCCCATCTGTCAGCCACAATCCAGATTTCATTGAGTCCTGAGGACAAGGTACCCATGGAGAAAGCTGTGTGGATCACAGCATGCTAAAGCCAGCCCTGGTTGTGTGTTTGCTCTCTCAAAGCTGGTTTGCATTTGACATTCCAGCCAAGCAAGAGCCCCTGTATGTCTGCATACAGCTCCAGCTGGACATGCTTTTCCTGGAGTCATGTCTGGCCTGTCCCAGGCTAAAGTCAACCCAGTTACTGTGGGAGTAAACCTGCACAGTATTCAACTTTTCCAACTGTGGTTCCCACCCCATAATGTCTCTGTTGCATTTAAGGATTTTCCCTGTAGATTGAACGGTGAAGATGTGGTAACTGCATGGGGACGGCCTGAAATAAAGAAGATTTTCTGTGGGTGTTGCCTCAAATTGAGAAGAAATGATGCTATTTAGAGAGTTGTCCTGCTATTTCAGGGCAGTTTGTTAGGGCTGGGCTCTGAGAAGTGCTGAGGAAAAAAAATGGCTTTGGGCTAGCACATCTCATATGGTGTGTCCTGAAATGATCCTCATGTACACATTGAGTTGGAGCCAGTCCCAAGCCTGTCTGCCTGCAGATTCATTCCTCATCTCACCCTCCTATTACACAGGATGGGAGGAGAAGAAAAGATTCCTGTTGAAACTTTGCTCCCAAGCTTGCTGTGACAAATTTGAAACCCCAAACCACAGAGAATTCCCAAATGCAATATGGGCACCAGTGTTTATTTGACTGAGACCCCATTGTGTTCTGAGTTGTGCAAACACAGGCAAGTTTCCTATTTAATTAAGGCTGGTTTTTATCAATTAAGTTTCCCAGACAATTGGAAAGGGAGAAGGAGGGTGGTGAAGATAAGATCGCATGGTTATGCAGATGGGGTTGGGTACAGCTCTTTTTGGCAGCTGGGATGCAGGTTCTGCAGGAAGCCTGTTGGCACCATTGTTCTGATCCATTATACCAGTGGTTTTAGTTTGTTATCTCTTGTTTTCTGTCATTTACCCTCTCTCCTTCCATTTACAGTCTCGAAACACCATGCACTGCTTTCATTACCAGCTTAACAGTGGTAGGTATCTTCCAGTGCTCAGTCTGATCAGAGAGCTGGAAAAAAGGGTAAAAGATTCTCCTGATGGGGTCAGCCAGGGCTTGGCAAGCTTGTAGAGAGATGGTAAAAGGCAGACCAGTTTGGGGCTGGTTGTGGCTTGTGCAGGTTAGCTCAACAGCTCTGTTCCTGAACTGTTAACCCTATGAGGAGTCAGAGGCTAACGCAGCCAAACAGCATCTTGCTGTACTGGTTTAGGTTCTGGCCGGCTCACAGGTTCCCAGTGGAAAACAAATTGTGGAAAAAGAGCGATTTCTACCAGAGGTGTTGGGATTTGTGGCTGGATCATGATTTCTATCACCAGGGTTAAGACAACAATGTCCCATCCACTGCAGCAAGCTGAATATCCAAGTTTCCGCCAGTTGCTCTTGATGCAGTAGGAGAGGCTGAGGCTGTTCAGCCTGGAGAAAAGGAGGCTTGGGGGAGACCTTGTTGCTCTCTACAACTACCTGAAGGGAGGTTGCACTGAGGCAGGTGTTGGCCTCTTTCTTCTCCCTAGTGACTAGCGATAGGACAAGATGAAATGGGGTCAGGTTGCACAAGGGGAGGTTCAGATTGGATATTAGGAAAAACTTCTTCCCAGAAAGAGTGGGGAGACCTTGTAACAGGCTGCCCACAGAGACACCATCCCAGGAGGTGTTTGAAAAGCGGGTAGATCAGGAGATGGTTTAGTGATTTGGGGTTGTAGGGTAGACAGTTGGTCTTTTCCAACCTTGATGATTGTATGATTTTATGATTCTCTGAGAGTGTTCTGGCAGTGCAGACTCCCTGGTGAGAAAGCAGACACTGTGGGATGCCTTCTCTACCGGGAATCTTTGTAGCCACTTCTGCAATCTCACAAAATAAACAGGGTGCTGATACACCAGCCACAGCACATACTTGCTCTGCCTTGGGGGGTTTGTTGAGTAGAGAATTTACTGGATTTGCTCCTCTGTTGTGCAAGGAACATGCTTTCTGTTGCTGCTGTCCAACTCCTCTTAACTATGTTCTGTGTAATACCGTAGCCTTTGGCACAGGAATCTCAGCATTACAATGTTCTGATCTGCCTGGCTGCGTGGGCAGGAGCAGCACCATTGCCCAGACAGCATGGCATGGGGGAATCATCTCTGCTGCTGACAGGCATTGTGTGACCAAGACAGCTGCAATGAAAAGGGAAAAGGAGACATTTACTCTGCCAGGACTGCCCCAAAACATGTCTTAGGAGAGGCTGAGGGAATTTGAAGAAGAGAAGAGGCTTTGCCCGTTATAGCTTCCTGAAAGGAGGTTGCAGGGAGACCAGTGTTGGCCTCTTCTCCCAAGTAACTTGATGACAGGACAGGAAAGTTGTGCCAGGAGAGGATTGCAAGTTGTGCCAGGAAAGTTCAGATTGGAAATTAGGAAAAATTTCTTTAGTAAAGGAGTAGTTAATCACTGGAACAGTCTGCCCAGGGAGGTGGTGGAGTCACAATCCCTGTAGGTGTGCAAAAGATGAGCAGATGTGGCAGTTTAGGACATGGTCTAGTGGTCATGGAGATGTTGGGTTGAAGGTTGGGTTTGATGATCTTTGAGATTCTTTCCAACCTTAATGATTCTGTGATTCAATTTTGTGAAAAGCTCAGTCACTCTAATCATAGCAAACCTTTGTCCTTTCGTAGCAAACTTTTCAGTCCTTTCTTTTATTCCCACACTGTAAATGAAGCTGTTGGCACACTGACCAAGGTATATTCCAGCAGGATCTTTGACGAGTACTTCAAGACAAACCTGGAGCTGGCTGAGCCTGTTGTATTCTCATGGTGCCCTTCACCCGGAGGAAAGCACTTGACAGTTGGCCACTGGCCAGCTGATTATTGTTATTTACTTTCTTTTCCCTCAAATAAGAAGGATTTGAAAAACACAGAATGCTCACATTTTATCAGTGAGGTTTGAACGGTGAGATTCATCCCCCATGTTCTTGGCATGATGTCCTTAGGTTTATGTTTTTTTATATCCTTGCAGTTGTGTTCATGCCAAGCGCTGTATGGAAGTGCCCCATGGCAGACAACCTGCTCTGCCCATATGTTCTCTTAAAAAAAATCCTAACTTGTAGTAGGAAGGCTTTATACTGCATGCCAAGATGCTTGGGGTCCGTTAAATATATTCTACTTGTCAACAACTATCCAGATTAAAAAGTAGCCTTCGTGTGAATCAGCTTTGAACAAGTTCATTTGACTTGAGGGATATTTGCAGGCATTAAAACAAGTTGGATCACAGCTGTAAAAATGTGCCACAGTTTCCTGATCAAAAGCACTATTCAGCCACCCTTTTTGTGGTTGTTGTTTTAATCTTCTGTAAACATGCAAAAGTACAAGATTTTCCCAGCTAGCAAATTTTTTGTGACTTTGGAGAATGGAGGAGGCTTGTGTGTTCTCAAAATCTCAGACTGATGAGGTTCAAAGGAACCTCTGGAGATGATCCAGTCCAAGCCCCCTGCTCCAGCAGGGTCACGCAGAACAGGTTGCCCAGGAGACTCCACAACCTCTTTAGGCCACCTGTGCCAGGGTACTGTCACCTTCAAACTAAAGAAGTTTCTCCTCCTGTTCAAATGGACCTTACCATGTTCCTTTTGGTTCCCACTGCCCCTTGTCCTGTTGCTGGGGGCACCACTGAGTGGAGTCTGGCCCCATCCTCCTGCCCCCACCCTTTAGCACAGCAATTGATCAGATCCTTTTCAGCCTGGTCTTCTCCAGCTGAACAGCCCCAGGGCTTGCTCTCAGCCTTTCTTGAGCACAGAGATGCTCCAGTTCCCTCCTTATCTTCACAGTCTCCACCGCACTTTCTCCAGTAGGCCAACCTATTACCTCCCCTGGCACAACTTGAGGCCGTTTCCTTTTGTCCTGTCACTTGTTCCTGGAGAGAAGAGACTGACCCCCATCTCGCTTCAAACTCCTGAAGTTCAGGGAGTTGTGGAGAGTGGTAAGGTGTTCCTTGAGCTTGCTTTTCTCCACTTAAACCCTCTCAGTTCCCTCAGCCACTCCTCAGAGCTCCTGTGCTCCAGACCCTTCCCCAGCTCCGTTTCCTTTTTTGGACAAACTAGCTCCTCAATGTCCTTGGACTGAAAGGATCCAAAGCAGTGTAAATATCTATGAGTTGATTTAATCCAGACTTTAATCGATATCCCCTGTGTCTCCAGTGAATAGTTTTTTAACAGCTGATTAGTGTCATTGCTAAAAATAGATGGGTTTATTTTGAATGTTTCCTAGCTTCTGCTTGCCATTGTTCAATCTTGCTTTGTTTCTGGTTGGGTTGGTTTAATCCATTGGTGTCAAGTACTGTGTGTTTGTAAACACTTCCAGAGTGTGATGACAGACCTGCATTATAACCCTGTGTGGGTGCAGTGCCCCTTCATGTGTTGACAGTATCTTCAATGGTTACATTTAAAATTATAATAAAACAGTAGTTGTGTTTATTTCTTTTGCTTCCTTGTAGTCGTTCAGCTGGAATCAAGTCCTGTTGGTTTTATTCACATTCCTTTCCAACAAACACAATATTGTTGTTTAGGTTTCTGCTTCAGGATAGTGCTTCATTCCCATCCATTAAAAATACAGAGGGAATAAAACGATTCTGGTAAATCATAGTCAGTTTATGCTGGTCTGTGCGGTCAGCAGGGAGTTTGTTTGTGTTGACAATGGATTTCTCATCCTCCAGACTGGCAGTTGCACTTGTTAGTCTGTCAATTCAATACTCTACAGATGGACTAAACAATTCAGGGAAATAATGAGGTTAGGAAAGAGAACCAGCTCCTTATGCAGGCTTCTCAGAATAGCAAGTGAAAGTGGCTGCCTCTTGTGGAGGTACAGTTCCTCTCAACCTCATGTTAGCTGTCTGAAGCCATTTCAAGGTTGGTAAGTGTGTCATGGTGATATGAGGAGATGTGTTGAGTGAAAGAGTGAGTGCTAAGGTCCCCATGTCAGTGAGTGTGTGTCCCTGGAGGCTTCAGACTGGAATTGCTGTACTTGCCTCTGAGTGGTTTGGCTTCATTTTGCATCTTCTGGAGTGCGTCTTCTAGATGCATCTTCTAGGCATGAAGTTCTTGAGCTTCTTCAGTACTACTGCACAGCTTGAATGACAGCATGGGCAGTAGAGGTGTTGAGACCACTCGGAGCACTCTGATATTCCTAGCTAAACTGCCTATGGAACAGTACTTATAAGGGTAAGATTATTACTTTAAGCTTTCTTTCAGCTTGCCCATCCTACAAATAGTATTCCGAAGATCAGCAGAACAGGTTAAGTCTTCTTCTCCATCACTAGAACAGCTGCAGACAGCAGATACAGGTCAGACACCCCAAAATGAAATGAGGTGAGACCAGTCCTAACTGGGATGACCATGTTTGTTGTGTGTGGTGTTCTGTGAGGTCACACATGGCTCATGTATAGAATCATGTAATCGTCAAAATTCATCCTTCCCCCCACCCCCACAGTGACCCCATCAAATCTGACCTTGAATGCCTCCAGAGATGGAGCTTCTACCACCTCTTCAGTGATCCACTACCCTCAGATTAAATAACTCTTTTCTAACATATGATCTGAGTCTACCCTACTCTAGTTTAAAATCATTGCCCCTTGTGCTGTTGCTGCACATCCTAGTGAACAGCCCCTCTCTAGCTTTCCTGTAGTCCCCTTCAGGTACTGAAAGGCTGCTAGAAGGTCTCCTTGGAGCTTTCTCTTCTCCAGGCTGAACAACCCCACACTTTCAAGCCTGTCCTCCATAGGAGAGGTGTTCCAGCCCTCTGATAGTTTTTGTAATCATAGAATCACAGAATGGTTTGGGTTGAAAGGGATCTTTAGAGTTTGCCTAGTGCAACACCCCCTGCCATGAACAGTGACACCTCTCACCAGACCAGGTTACTTAAGGCTCCATTGAGTCTGGCCTTGAACACTTCCAGGGAGGGGGTATCCACATCTTATCTAGGCAACCTGTTCCAGTGCCTCAGCACCCTCATAGTGAAGAACTTCTTCCTTACAGCTAATCCATATTTCTCCTGTTGCTGTGCGATATGAAGTCTGCAGTGATATGAAGGTCACTTTTTTTAAAGGCTAAGCATTCCTTGTGATAAAAACAAGCACAGCTAACCCCCCCTAACCGGCCACCGGACAAGCTTTGCTGCACGCGAGTCTTGTTTTCAGTACGTCACCTTGCCTAAGCCTTTGTGTCATCACCCCTAGGACAGTGCTATGGGAGGGTGTTTGGGTGAGCTAAGAATAGCAAATTTCCTTGAGAAAATGTTTTGTTTATTTTGGTTTTGTATTTTTAAATTGTTGGAGCCTTGGTAACCTTTCTCTTAAGGGTTCTAGAAGAATAGGCTGATCAGAGGGTATTGTTGTAAGAAGGAGGGCAGTCATGAAGTGCCTTAATTCTCTGGCTTCTTCCTTGTGAGCTGCCAAGCTTTAGAGAAAAAAATACTGTCATGAAGTGGACATACCTCTGAACTTGCTCACTGGTTTTGCTGGATTAAAGGTGGAGAAGGCCAGTGGGACATTTGCATTTGGGCTGTTTCTAGGTTGCCGTTGTATACGGGGCCATTCTAACTTAGGTAGGTGGAAAGTTCTTTGTGTTAGAGGTGTTACATCTTTACTAAATGTATGAAAAGCAGGAATCTGTTAAAAATTATTGCTAGGATAGCTCTTGGTGTGAAGTCCTGCTGAAAGTTCACAAGAGTAATTTCCCTGGGAGCAATCTGTGGGCTGGGTGGGTAATTTAAGAGCAGCAGAGCTGAAGGGATGAGGAGCTCCAGGATTGAGGGGTACCAATGGCAGGGATTGAAACACATGATTCTGGGTTGGTAGAATGATTTTCTTGCTGGGAAACAGCAGTCAAACTGAGGGTTGGGGTTTTGGAAGGGTGGGGATTTTTGTAGGGATTAAAAAAAAATTATTTTTTTTTAATGATGAAAATAGACAGTAGAAGAAGTGATGAATGAAAGGTACACAATACACAGATCATTAGGGGTTGGAAGGGACCTGCTCAAACAGGATCATAAAACCTAAGACAAGGTTACACAGAAATGCATCCAGACAGATCTTAAAAGTCTCTAGAAGAGTAGACTCCAGAACCTCTCTGGGCAGCTGGTTCCAATGCTCAGTAACCCTTATAAGAAAGGAATTTTTTCTCACATTAGGCTAGAACTTCTTGTGTGCAAAGTTACACTCATTGCCCCTTGTCCTGTCACAAGGCATAAGTGAAAAGGGATTGTCTCTTTCCTCTTGGCACTCAGTCTTCATGTATTTATGGACAAGGTGATTAAGTCCCCTTGTAACCTTCTCCTCTCCAAAATGAAAATTCCCAGATCTCTCAATGTCTCCTCATAAGGCAACTGTTCCAGTCCCCTAATCATCCTCATGGCCCTCTGTTGAACTCTCTTAAACACTGAGGACAGAGTGGCCATAAAGACTAAGAAAAGGGAGCAGATCTGCAAGAAGTGAATCAAGTATCATGAGTGAGACACTTTGATGCCCAAGAGGCCAGAGCATTGCAGTGTTTTTCTTAAGGCAAAAAGAATATGGATTATTCTGCTGATGGATGGATTCTTTTGGTCTTATTCCATTGTGGGTAGCCGATGCCTGTGGCTATTTCTTGCAGGAAAGCCGTAAGCAAGACAAAGGAGGGGGAATTTTACTGCTAGCTGAGCTATGATTTAGTACTGGCTGTATTCTTAGATGGACACAAAGTACAATTACAGCCTCTGAGAGACTCCCAGTACAACAGATAGCACTTCTCACCCTGTGATTTTTTTTTTAAAAAAAAGAAGCAAGAAACTGCTTTTTTTTGGTAATCAAGGGAAAAATAAAAAAAACAAGCTTTCTTTGTGTCAGAGGACCCAGTAATATTCCCTGGCTCAAGCTGTGGCTGGGGGCTTGTACTGCAAGTAGAGCATTGCACATAGCAGACTGTGATTTATGTGCTTGTCATAATTACAAGATTAACAGAGTGGATAATTGATACGGTAATAAAGTGTGGTGGGGATTAATATATCTATATGATCCATTCATTTCACAGCAAAGCATGTAACCTGCTTGCAAAGCCTGAGCTCATGCTTAGTTTTAATTGCGTTCCCCTGCCGTTCGTATGGTGAAGGTTGGTGCCTAATAAAGGGTGGGTTCTAAATCAGGATTCTGTACACACAAAATACCCAGCTATTTCCTCATCTGTCTAGACAGGTCACCTAATCCAGTATTGAAGTGCTGAAACAGGAAGAGAAAACATTTTCTTGAAGCTTTTATGTGAAGAATTTACATGAGTTGGTCAAATCCAGGATTAGGATAGCTGTACTTAAGAAACTGAGCTAAATAAGCAACATTTCTGTAGGATGTAGATAGCAGAAGAAATGATTCTTTGCTTTGGCAGTTAAAATACACACCGGAAGATGTTACCTGGAGACTGAGAAGTGGAGGATGTTGTAGAATGTTATATTAAATCCTGATGACATTTCTAATAATAGATATTTCAGCAGTGGGTTTGCACTAGCTCACGAATGAGGAAGGACTAGCTGGATTAAGATTCATTTCTTCCTGAAAAAGAGATGAGTAAGATCATATATGAAGGTCCTTAGCACTGAGGAGAATGTGGAATGATTGTTCAGTGTTTCTTACAACATAGTTTTGGGAGATGTCCTCATTTTCCATTCAGTAGTGGTTTATGAAACTACCCAAAGACATTAATATTTGCATAAGACTGTGGAGCTCCTCACCACAAAATTGTTGTGAAGGCCAGAAGTAAATAGGAGTTCAAAGAGGAGTCAGCATATGCAAGAGGGAGCAGTTCTTGGGGTTGTGAGGCTCAGAGATCTGAACATTGGCTCTACTTTGCAATGTCTTTGTTGCACTCCCTGCTGCGAACTGGTACTGCCAGAAGAGGGTCATTCCTTTGTTCCTTTTTGTACCAGCTCCAGAGTCTCAGCATGACTTGTCGTCGTTGTTCTTATGTATCTGATAATAACTGTTGCTTTCCCCTTCCTATCCCAGTGATGGATTTTCCTGAAGCCCTGAACAGAGACCTCAGTGTTCTGGGCCCATCTTAAAAGAATCCAGATAAATGTCACTTCTTCTCTTGTTAGATTATAAGTCAATAGATTGACATGCTTGGGACAGGAGGTAAAGGATTAGTGATTGACAGGGCCCAAGAAATGTAAAGGCTTCTCTCAACCTCAGGAGAGGATGCTTCTTTGTAGGAAAGCCAGCTCCTTTCCATTGTCCTGAACTGGTAAATAGAGACAAGTGATGATTCTTTGTTTGTTGTTTTGGGTTTTTAATTAGTATGTTGTCCCTCATCTCCATTTGTGGTGTGTCTGCATGTGAATCTTGTCTTTTGTATCAGCCTCTGACTGGTGAGGATTCAATCTACACATCACGGAACATTTCCCAGCTAACTCTAGAGAGAAAAGAGGCTCTCCATACCTGGAGTGCATGGTTCCTGTTTCATTAATCCATTCTGAAAATCCATATTCAAAGTGGATTAAGGTAAAAAAAAGAACAAACCCCTTCTGTCCCAGTTGAGGAGAGTTCACAAGAGGAATGGATCAGCATCAAAGCCAAGTAAAGATGCGTCCTAAAGTGGTTGCAGCTGGAAACTTGACCCATCTCACCAGCTGCTGTAGGCAAGGAGCTTTTCATGCCCTACCTCCCTGCCTGCTCCAAATCTTTACTGTTTCTGGTATGGGTCCAAAATAGTTCACTGCTACCTCTTCAAACTGTTGTACAGCTTTGGAATCCAGCTTGCTCAGAATTTAATCCAGTTTTGGCTGCTCACAGATTTTCCACAGTTTGTGACTCTCCTGTCACAGACTAGAAAGTACTGTTTGACTGCAGCGTGGAAACAGCTCTCTGAACACTGATGCCTGGTTCTCGGTGACAGATGTCTCCTGAGATATGTTGGTCAGGAGATAAAAACAGTGAAGTGATTGATTGAATTGCAGGTAGAAGCTTTTAGCGTGGCTAAGGCCAGAGCTGGCTTAACGTCACTGCTGTTCAGTGGCAGTTGGAACAGGCTGTACTGGCAGAAGCAGAGCTTGTCACAGGCATTGAGCTGATCAGCTGCAGGTGAGCCCAGGTAGGATGGCTTGTGCTGAAGTTGTTCCAGTTGAAGCTGAACATTTTCAAATCAGTTGGCAAGAGCTGCAGTAGGACTGCTTTACTTTTCATACCACTGCTTAAGTCTTACTAGTACTGCACTAGTTCAACAGCGTCTTCAGCACAAAGGTTTAGATCTTCAGGTGGTGTAAGAGATATAAACATGAGTCATACTGGCCAATAGCTAAGGGTATGCACTGTTAAAAATGTGCCTTTTAGGAGTTTGCAAAGGAAAATAGTCCTGGGAAGAGCAGTGAGGTGGGTGGAGGTGGAACTGTACTCATGAGAGTCCATATGGATTTGAACCTCTCCTCCATCAAACACCAGGGCTGATCCTGATCTATCAGGACAACATTAGCTCCAGGGGCTGTGAATTGTGCTTGTTGGCTTTCCTCAGTTGGAACATTTTTCCTTCTACAATGATTGGGTTGATATCTGATCTCCATGTTTTGAGCTAAAGCCTCTTTATCTCATCTCACGGTTACATGATCTGAAGCTGATGCTTTGTGGTTGCCACCGAGGCAAAGCGAAGCTTTGGCACTCTGCTGTGAAGCTTGTCAGCACTCGGCATGTGGTTTTCTTTGTCTTCTTGTTTTAAAGTCTTGACCACAAAATTGCCACTTTTGGAGGTTATATAAAGAGATGGGAGACTGAAAATCCTTTGACTTCTCTGGAAATAGTCAACACAGAACAAGAGGGTGGAGATTTCTGGAGTTTCCAGTACTGGTGCTCCAGGCCAAAAAGTTGTTGCATCCCAGTTTGACCTCAGTTATCCTTATTATCCCATTTTGAAGGCTGGGTTTAGTTCATAAGTTTCTTTCTTTCCTGCTGGACTTTTGTTTTTGAACTGCAGAGGATTAAGACTGAGCTGAGTTCCTTGAATGTGCTTGTTTGTTTTGGTTTTTTTTCCCATAGGTTCCTTAGAAAGAGAGCTTGGACGGCATGCAAAGTTGTGAAATATCTGCAGACAGCACGGATGATCCTCTTAGTAGTGGCCTACGGAGAAAACGACAACCTCGAATAGTAATTATCGGTGCTGGGCTTGCAGGCCTGTCAGCAGCCAAAGCGCTCCTGGAAAGCGGGTTCACAGATGTAACTATCCTTGAGGCGACTGACCGCATTGGAGGCCGCGTGCAAAGTGTGAAGCTTGGTAAGAGCAGTATCTTGGGAGGGACATGGTGGGTTTGCTTGGCTCTGCCAGTAAGGCTCAGTGTTGTCAGTAGGTTAATTGGACCTTGGAAATGTGTTTTTCCAGTTGATATGCATGTGAAGAAGGTTGGTTGGGTGTGGTGTGGGCAGGACCTTAAATCCTTGCAGGGTGGGTGGGTGAATCTCAGCTATCTAGTGCACCTCTTTTGAGGGAGGAATGGTCCAAACCCACATTTGGACCTCAGGGATTGGTTTTGCTCCTGAAGGAAGATCTCTGGGTAATGGGTCTGTGAGAAGTCTTCAGTGATTAAATAGCTGTAGCAAGACACTTTGCACCAATACTTTCAAACTTGACTCTTGACCAGTAAATCCCCTGGCTAGTGAAGGGCTGTCTCTTGGTGACTCACATCACTTGCTAAGGGGCAAGCTCCAAGCTATTCTCTTTCACAGACAGCCCCATTCATTTCCCTAGAACTAATTTACTGTTCAGGGCACTACCCACTGTGAATCAGGCTGCTGAAAAAATCTCCTTCAATGTGTCCTTTCATCCCTATTTGCAGCTCTTCTACCTCTGTGGCTTCCTTTCTCAGTGTGGAGTGAAGGTGCAGATGCTGAATATTTCAATCCTCTGTCAATTGGAAGAGCTTGTAAAAATCTCTGCAAAACCTCTGGAACAAGCATTGCCCTTTGCAGCTCATAGTCAGTGAGATGTTCCCTCCTATCTAGAAGGGCCCTGCCTGATTCTTCTCCACAGGAGGGAAAGCACTCTTTGCTTTGACTGAATTGCCTTCCCAAGTTCAATTAACTAGTTCTGTTTCTGATCCCACTCTGGATTTATTCACTGTGGCCTCTCTCTGCCCTCTGTTCTTTTCATTCATCAGGTGCTTACATCACTTACTATATTTTACTCGATCAACTCACTGTGGCAAATAAACAGCAGTGTCCTATGAGCTTCCAGAGGGGAAATGAGTGAAAAGGCAGTTGGACAAATCTAATCTCCAGGGTTTAAATAGGGCACTTTGCATTCTGCCAAAACTTGGCATGGAGATTAGAATGGGAAGTGTGTCCTTTGCTCGCAATACTCCACATTAAAAATATCCTGGGCTGTGTTTGTGAGAGGAGGGAAGTGTGAAAGACCTGGGATCTGCAGGGAGTGATGTAGAGTTTTGGCAGTGGAATGGTTTTGTTGTGGTAATATTGAGAGCAGCTCACTCACCTTTGGACACCTTTGGACACTTGCAGTGGTTGCTTGTATCTTTGCCTTTGCTGGGAATCTGTCTCGTGTTCATTAACCTTTTTTAACTAATGAGGGACAAGAGCAGATCTTCCAGTCTGGTGGAGATTGTGCAGTTTGTGGGCATCACTGTTATTTGAAGAGTCTCTTAAAACTACAAACTGCCTATCTTTTCTTCTGTCCAGCATCCAGGTTACACCAAGTGGGAAAGGGCTGCAATTCTCTCTCACGTTCTGTGCACTTTGTAGATTCATGGGCTCTGCAGCCAGACAATTTTGAACCTCTGTGGGGGTGATAAGACATGCAGAAGTGTCCCATACTCAGAACCTCCTTTTCCTGATATACTCTGGCACAATGGCAAAAGGGCAACATGGCACTGGGCTTTGTTTTCTTCTCCTGCACTGCCTGGAGCAGCAAGATTGCACCAGGGCTGTGCAAGACATGCTCATTTCTCAGGAATGGTTAAAGCTTACAAAAAAAATAAAGGCTAATCTGAAGTAGATTGGTATGGAAACTAAAATCTTTGAGTGCTCTGACTGTAAATTAACCATAAATTGTTAAAAATATAGAGTCATAGAATTTTACACTTTGAAATTATTTGTTGTGTCCCTTACTTTAACAACTGGCTTATCTGGTCGATAGTGATGTCTGAGTTTCTAAGGATTACACGCAAGATTAACTATTTTTAATTTGTTTCATTGTGTGCCACACAGCAACTGCAAACAGGAGATCTTGGAGCACATCAGAATTGTTACCGATCACCAATACAGTAGGAGATGCTGGCATATTTTTATGTATTTTTTTCCCCTTCCAAAGATCAAGCATCCCATAAATAAGAGCTCTGTGCAGGAGGAGTGCTAGCGTGCAGCTCCTGACACAAAGCAGCAGGCAGCATCCCTGCCACTGAGCTGGCATGTGATGACTCGCAGGAGGATTGCATTAACAAGGTGACTGCCACATGCAGTATTTATGAGCTTTGTACCTCTGGTTGCTGGCGTGCAACAGTCATTTCCGCTGGGCTGGGAGTGCAGTTGGAGTTTGTGGAACCTTGCATACTCACATGCTTGTGACTTGACTTCGCACACTTGGATGCACACACTTTGGTTTAGGTATTGCAGAATCCTTGTGCTGCTGAGCCCTGTGATCTGTATTTTGAAGGGCAGTCAGCATGTTTCTGAATGATGAGGTGGTTGCTTGAAAAACAAGATACATGGAGCTTCCCTAGTGCAGTGTCTTGGCTGGAGAGCAGCATTTTTTGGAGCTTTCAACATGTTGACTGTGGCATCGTGCTGTAGTGTCTTTCTGCCTGAGCATATATTTACATGTTAAACAGCACATGATGGCTGGTAACTGCATGATCCTCTCTTCATCAAGCAGGATCCTATTCGCTCTCCCACTTAACCAGGCATTCTCAGACCTCTGCAGAGTGAGTGGCGCAGTGCTGGCTGGTATGCTGGGAGAACACAGCTTCGACTGGCTTTGAAACAGGCAGCTTTGGTCTTTTGAGAATCTGTAAAAATGTTGGTGGAGGACACAGAGCAAGCTTATTTTTTTCACCTTCTTTCAGTTGCTGAACATCTATCTGTGCTGTCAGCCCTGGTGTGGCAGCTCAGGCTTAGTGGGCTCAGAGCCCTAGTGCAAACTCCTGGTAGTTGTAAGGAAGGCAGAGAAGTGGAGCTGACCAAACAATTTTGCAGGCAGTGGGGTGATGAATACTAAATGAATTTGGTGTTTAACCTGACCCTGAATCTCTTTAAAGAACTCGACTTAAATCCTCAAAGGCATAAGTAATAAATCACAACCTATTGATGCATTCTGGGGAATGGAAAGATGCTGTTGTGTTGCAGTTACTCTGAGATGTATTTTTAAATAAGACACATTTTTAATCACAGGACAAGGTATGCAGGTAAACAGGCCAGGGCTGTTGCTCTCCCAGCGTGATCCTATGTTTTCTTGAATCTCTCCTGCTGTAGATGCTTTTCTTCCTGTGTCTGGGATTCCATCCCCTCCTCTCAAGTAATGAATGGAGCTTTGAAGTCTTTAGCTTCTCTATTCTTTCGCAACAATTTTGATACTTATGTAAGTATCCTTATACATCCTTTGTGCAACAGTAGTGCAGCTTCTTACAGCTCCTTAGATAGAGCTTATAAACTTGTATCCTGGAGGACTGGTTTGGAGAGCAGTGGTGTTGCCCTTGCCTAACCAGGAAAGCTCGTTTAAGTGATGTTCAAAAGCACTGATCAGGTTTTGTGGTGTTGCACATGTATACTTTATTTAATGTTGAGTATGATGTGCATTCAGAACAACAGGCTTCTATAACTAGACCATTTGATTTGCTTTCCTGCAGGGAACGCCACTTTTGAACTGGGAGCTACGTGGATTCATGGTTCACATGGAAACCCAGTCTATCATCTAGCAGAAGACAATGGTTTACTTGAAGAGACTACTGATGGTGAGAGGAGTGTTGGGCGGATCAGCCTTTACTCCAAGAATGGGGTGGCTTATCATCTTACCAACAACGGGAAAAGGATCCCAAAAGATGTCGTTGAAGAATTCAGTGATTTATACAACGAGGTTGGTATTCAGCTGCTTTGTCAGATTTGCCTGAAACACTGGGACACCTTCACTGTTGCAGTATTCTGGGTACTGTTCAAAGGTAGAAAGCCAGTAATGTCTTTAATTCCTGTGCAAAACATCAACAGTTGGTTTGCTCTGATCTGCCTAACTATATCCCACTGCTGTCAGGATGAACAATCTTTCCACATTTGTCATCAGTTTAATCACTTCCAGGAACCATTCCTGGGGAGATACAGTCATTTGCTCTAAAAAGTTGCTACTTAATTAAAAGGGTAAAGTAGAAC
Source organism: Upupa epops (assembly GCA_013397515.1). NCBI lineage: Eukaryota > Metazoa > Chordata > Aves > Bucerotiformes > Upupidae > Upupa > Upupa epops. The sequence goes on from VZRI01006833.1 coordinate 551,558, forward strand.
GTAAAACCTGAGCATCAACCAGCTAAATATTGTAGCCCTGTGACATTTTATTTATGTTATAAATAGCGTAGCGTGCTGTGTAGTATGCCAAAGTCAGTGCTGCATCAGAGGAATTTTGATTTCTTGCATCAGAAGGAAAGGAACATCTTTTCTGGTAGACTCAGAGCAGCATGAACTTCAGTTCAAGGTTATTTTAATTTCTTTTGCTCAATGTTCAGTGATGTCCTCTTGAGTTCAGTGTAGATAGGGGCCTCTGTATTTGACAGAAAAGCCAAAGACAAAAAAAAGGCCCAAATAAACAACTACAGACCTAAAAATAGAATGCCAGAACATAAAAACACTAAATCAAAGTCTGTGAGATGGAACTGAACAATCTTGTTTAGTGGGAAGAATAACCTCTTCTAAAAAACAGTGAACCTGTGTTAAGACAAGAAAGGACAAATTCACTTTCATGCAAGTTAGTACTGCTGCTGTCATCCTAGAGTTTCCTTCAGAGGGAATGTGAGGTTTCTTAACTGATCTGCTGTGTCAGAGGGATTGGACTAGATGATCTTTCAAGATCCTTTCCAATTCCTAATGATTCTATGATTTGTGTTGTGAACGTATTTTAAAGACTGCTATTCATTCTACCTGATCAAACCTTAGGTAGAGCAAAATGAAAGAGGATTGTCAACACTAGTTGTAAATATTCCCCACATTTTCTTAGTATCACTTATAAAGTATATTTAGGGGGTTCAGTGCGGAATGTCCACTGCCGCAGGTGATGTGATGTCTCAGTGGCTTACGTAAAATGGAATAAAATCATGTTATTTCCATCAGGCTAAAACCTTCAGCATCTTGGCTTGTGTCAGCGCTAGTGTGGCCAGCAGGACTAGGGCAGGTTCTGTACTGGGCACTGGTGATGTCTCATCTTGAATCCTGGGGTTGGTTCTGGGTCCCTCCTTCACTGCCAGAATGACATTGATGGGCTGGAGTGTGTCCAGAGAAGGGAATGGAGCTGGGGAAGGCTCTGGAGCACCAGTGCTTTGAGGAGCAGCTGAGGGAACTGGGGGTGGTGGTGGTGGTGGGGGTTAACTGGAGAAAAGGAGGCTCAGGGGAGAACTCTTCACTCCACAACTCCCTGAACTTCAGGAGGTTGAAGTGACATGTGGGTCAGTCTGTTCTACCAAGAAAGAGGTGATAGGATGAGAGGCAACAGCCTTGGGTTGTACCAGAGGAGGTTGAGGTTGGCCCTGAGAAACAATTTCTTCCCCAGAAGGATTGTCCAGGCCTGGCCCAGGTTGCCCAGGGCAGTGCTGGAGTCCTCATGTCTGGAGGGGCTGCAAAGCTGTGGAGATGTGGGGTGAGGAAGAGGGGTTAGTGGGGACCTGGCAGTACTGAGGATCAATGGTTGGACTCAATGAGCTTAAATATCTTTTCCAGCCTAATCAGTTCTGTGAACTTCACCACTGTTGACACTTGGCTAAAAACACTCTTGGTTCAAGTTTACTTTATATGTTTAAAACATAGCATTTAGAAAGCCACCAAGAGAAAAGTCCCTGTGCCTGTAAAGAACTTTGAAGAATTGATTGGAAGCAGAAATGAGGATATGGGAGACAACATGTTTGGGCTTGAAGGGAACATGTTCAGTCTTGATCTAAGAGGGTCTAAGTGAAAATGCTGCGGCGAGCAACGTTATCTATATAAATGGGACAGTACCGGTCTGCAGCAGTGCCCGGTGATCATCCCTTCTCAGAGATCATAGGAGAATCTCCAGCAAAGGGAGGGTGTTGGAGGCAGGCAGGCTCTGGAATGAGGATACAGAGATGAGAGCTCTTACCTTGGAGATACAGCAGATGAGATATGACAAAGTGCCAGTGTTTTAGAAATGATGATTTTAGTAAACCTATCCTTTCTTTCAAAGTGAGAGGAAGGGGGCAGCTCGTGACATGAGAGAACAACACATTAAAAGTTAATCTTCTTGACGCAACATGTAATTAGCTTATGCCTGCCACAGGGTATCTTTATTGCTAGGAGACAGAAAAGGCTTTTGCGCGTATGGATTGTAAAAAGTCTACAGCTACAGTGGTGAAGAATATGTAAAGAACAGCTTCAGCCAAGAAGAGGACAGCAGCCAACCTCTAATTGGTGTTGCTAGGAGGTGCTTTCTCTGTTTCTCTTCAAAGTGTGCTGGGATTTCTTGTGGGGGGCAGTTCATGGTTTTGTTGAGCTTCTTGTCCTGGTTTCTTTGTGGTGTCAGGCTGGATGATCTTTAGTGATTTAGGACAACTGACTGCATATTCTTCCCTGGACTGTGTACAAAAGTGGAAATTCAGATAAGCTACGTGATCTCCTGAAAATCTCCAGTTTAAAAACAGGGTATGAAGGGTAAGAGCACTGGTGGTGGTGGGCATGTGACTTTTGGGATTTTTTTCCTCTGGCATAAAGTACAGAGAATGTTTCTGTTCAGATCTGCTGAGTTTGCCTGGGGCATTTCTGGTTTGTCTTTTGTTGAGTCTCCCATTCCTCCAGCACTTCATCTTGGAACATTTTCACTAGAGTCCATTCCATCACGTTCCTTCATCCTGGCTGGTCAATACTCTCTGGCTATGACTGGTGATGAAGTGGGTGCTCAGGATGAACAGAGTGAATTTGCTCTCTGTTTCTTTGTTTGTTTAGAGGAAGTAGGTTTTTCAGAAGGTTTTGTTAAAACATTTTGAAGTTGTCCAGAATGGAAAGAAAGCCATCTTACAGATCACCAGACCTTGAGTTCAACCTCCTCCTTTGCCTCATAGGAGCTCACAGACCCTTCTTAGAGTCTTAGCATTCTCACTATCATGTCATCACATCTCTTGGGCTTACATCTCCCCCTTCAGAAAGTCTGGGATAGCAAACACTGGACTGACTGGCGAAAAAACACAACCAAAAACAACCAGCAGCCACACGATGGGTACGAATCCTACTGAGGAGCAGAGCACTGGCATTAGCAGTGGAAAATATAGTCCTGAATGAACAAGGCTAAATTTGTCACCATTTCAAACACTAGCCCTCCCTACAGAGACAGCTCCCTTCCCAGACCCACATTGCTCTTTTGCTGCTGCAGCTCCTGCTCAGAGCTGGAGCTCCAGTACATGTCTCCAGTTCCACTACTCCACCTGTATCAATCCAGCCCCAGTTACCAGGGTACTGTATCCAAGTGAATGCAACGTGCAGAGAGACCCTCTCTGCCTCAAATCTTTCACCGGGGTTTGTGGAGTCACTGCAGCTGGAGCCTAAAGTCTCCTCTTTGTGTTGCCTCTTGCTGATGTAAAAGACTAGGCACCCCAATACCTCCAGGGCTTTGCCTCACTGCTTCATTTGGAAAGTCCTTACGCTTTTTCCAGGCACTTGGCCAATATTTTTTGGCTGGCTTCTTCTACTTCAATATGAGTTTTGCTTCTTTTTGTTTGCAGTAGCCTGATTTTTTTAATAGCTGTAGGGATGTTTCACAGAAGCCTTTATTTGGTTACAAGAAAGCAGCAGTAAGACTGCTCAGTTCTTTGTTTCTGTAGCAAAAAGGTCCCTATGAGAGATCATCTTCACCGAAAAGCTCTTGAACTACATTGCAGTCAGTCAAGATCTGTCACAAGCTTGTGACCGAGATGACCTGAATTCTCCTCCCTGAGAGCACTAGAAAACTGAGGGGTGTCTTCAAGAAAGATCTCTAGTCCTGCAGAGCAGCTACATGGATTTCCATCCATGCAGTGCACCATGAGAAAAGTCACTGAGCCTGCTCTGTTGAGAATAGCTCTCCAACCACTCTAGGTTTGAGACTGTCCTTAAACCATGGACCCATAGACTGTGTGGGGCTGGCACTACTCAATCATCATCAGTCCATTTAGTCAGTCTCTCAAAGGAAGGAGGTACCAGTATTTGGAATGTTCTCCAGTGTGATGTCCCTGACACATATTAATAATCTTCCCAATTCCTCTCCACTCCTTCTGGGATAATTTGGAAAGTCCTGAGGCTGGGAAAGGATAAGCCTCAAAGACAAGTGGTAAGAGAGTGATCTTTGAGGGTGGTGTCTGCAACTTCAATATCTGGATGGAACTGCTGGGAAAATGTGAGTGGGGCAACCCTGCTCTTCTGTCCCTGCTAAACCCTCATTTTCCTCTCCAAAAAGGAGGCCATCTCCCAGGTGTTAGTGAAGGATGGGTAGGAGGTGGGAAGCCTGGCAGAGATGCATGTGAAAAATCACAGGAATGTCCCAGTCCATCCCCCAGCTTGGTGTAGAACAAGTTAGGCTTTTCAGTGAAGATGTAGTCCCCAAAGGCCTGCTCCACAGCAACCCTCACTTTAACAATCAGCTAATTAATAGCCTTGTTATCTGTCAGCTTTCTCCTCTATGCTGCACAGCTTCTGGAAGAGGGATGCAGCCAAAGAATGACAAAGTTTTCCACTCTTTTCACCCCCACCCTGTGCTGGGCTTCCTGCCATCCCCAATTAAGCTGAAGTGCCTTGCCTTGTGTTATCGTAGAAAGTAGGACCAAAGGGCCACCGAGAGTCACCGTTCCCTCCCTGCCCCTCTATTGCACTGACAGATGTCTGGCCTGGTAACAACATGGACCTATCTCTATCAGGGTTTTTTACTGACCGGGGGTTAAGTCAGTGCGTATTTTAAGCCAAGTGAGAGAAAGACAATGCTAGGGATTGTCACCGGCACTGGCAGGAAGGAGCATGGATGGCGATGTGCTTTCCTGACCTCCTTCAGCACAGACAAATTGCTTTATTTAGACTTGTTCTTCCTAAGAGACTGCCTCTTCCTGTGGTGGAGGAGCACGTAGGTAGTAAACGTGTGTAGGTGGAATCCTGAAGGTAACAGAGAGGACATCCCTGGTGGCACTTATATTCTCTGTGGAGATCCTTGCTGTGGGATGCCCAAAGAATGGTTGGAAAGAAGAGAGAAAGTGTTAGCTCATGTGTGTAGCTGTTTTAGGATTTTGGCCATTCAATGAATTTGTGTAATTTTTGACATCGAGCCCTGTTTCCCTGCGGGATTGTACATGAACCTGCAGAATTAGGGAGGGAAATCTGCTTAGAATGAATAGTACCTTTTGAGAGTGCTGGTTAGAACTGTAGAATTACAGCATGGTTTGTGTCAGAAGGAACCTTAAAGATCATCTTAATCCAACCCCTTGCAGTGAGCAGGGGCATCTGCAACTACAGCAGGTTGCTCAGAGCCCTATCCAACCTGGCCTTGAATATTTCCAGGGATGGGGCATCCCCAACCTCTATGGACAACTGGTGCTCTCGTTTTTTGAGATAAACCCTGGAATCCCATGATGTCCTTGTTATCATGATGAAGTGATCAAAGGAGGTGTCTTCAGATTTTGCAAGTAACTGTTCCTAGTTTCTTCAGACACAGAACCATAGACATGATGATGCTTTTGGCTACTTTGAGCAGTTTCCTACCTGGGGAAGCAAAGTGTAGTCTGATTGATGGGGTGGCATACAGGAAAGACTTGGAAGTTTACAGTGCAGAGAGCTGTGCCTTCCTGTTCATTTTTCTGTTGGGCAATGAAGAGGACAATGGTTAATAAAAACATACCCATGGCTCACTTATCCTTTTGGCCAAATGCTAGCTGGGTTTTAACACAGCTTTGCTTGTCTTGTGAATGCGTTATCTGCTTATAGTGTGCAATCGGCTTATGAAAGCTGAGCTGCATTGTGCTGACGCAAGGTCTATGCAGCCTGGACTTGTTGGAAGTGGTTTGAACCTCAGAAATCAGTGGACCTGACAACCGTGGGATGTTGAAACTGCCAAAGAGCTTTTGGCATCAGTGAACAAAGGCTGTATTTCCTCTCCTTTGCTGGAAGCCTCTGGTTCATTAGCGTGTTGGTTAACACTTCTTGTTTGGAGTCCTTCTTGGAGAGCCTGTGTCTCAGCGTCTTTACCAGTGCCGCTCTTTCTTCTTGTGATTACTTATCTGGTTTTGTTTATTCCTTCCCCCCCCCATTTTTTCAGTTATTGTCTTTCTCAGTGTCCTCCTCATCCCTTACTTGGCGTTATCTACTCACTTTCCTCCATTCACTCGCAGACCTGCTGCTTCTCACTCCCACCACTACCATGCACATTTTTCGTTACCACCTCCCTTTCTTCATGGAGCCACTCTTCTGCGAAATTCTCTTTATTCCTAAAACTCAAAATAAAAATCAAGCTTCTGCAGTGAATTGGACTGGGAAGCAACTAAAATGTGGTGAATTAGCCATATCAGCAAACTATGGGAAACTAGGAGCCTTTGAAGGAGAGGCTGCTGCAGGCACCAACATACCTGGCCTTTACTTTTGAATTGAACTTCTCCAAGGATCTAGATAATCTGTCTCCAAAAACAGATCAGAAGTTGTAGTCAAACCCTCTTTGACAAGAAAAATTCACTGTCCAAGGATTTTTTCTGTAGGAGTCCTAAGCACCCCTGTGGCGTACCAGTGAGGAGGTGACTCATTTTGGGCAAACAGGTCATTAATGGGATGAGTTGTGCTTCTGGGAGCATCTTTTAAAAGCTTTCCTGTGTTAAAAGATTCCTCAGAGTTTTCCTATGGAAATGAAGGATCATGACTGAACTGGAGGTTCTTTGGGAGCTCACTCCAGAGTGCCACAAGCAGGTGGCCAAGGCAGATGATTGTTTTCTTAGTTTTACAGTGGGAAAACTGGGGCTAAAAACCATCAGGAAGACTTTTTTCAGAGTATGGTTTGTTAGGAGATTTCTCCTGTGGGTCCTTCTCAGGCAGAAACCTGGTTGGGGGTAGTAGAAATGTCATTGCTGTGGGTCTGTACCTGTCTAGTGCTCAAAAAGTACAAAATTCCTTGCTTAAGTCATGTTGGCTGCTTCATATTTTTCAGGTGACAACAGAAAAGTAACTGTGAAACCAAACTCCCCCACCCTGGTGAATTCCTGAGCATCATTGCTAAATAATTTGAATGAGGGAGAGGGTGGAAGGGCTGGTCCAGGTTAGAACATTCAAATATGGGAGCCCCGCAACCTGAGAAAGGTTTTAGATCCAGAGTGTGCACTCAGGATTTCAACCAAGACATTATAGTGGGAGAAGAGCTGGTGCCTTTTTGTCAGAGGAGAGGTTGGACGTGAGTCCTGGTTCTTGGGTTCACTCCTTGTAGACTTTGAATATGGAGATTGGGGCCAAGGTAGGCTGTGAAGCTGCTCAGCAGAGCCAGAACTTATACATAGTAAATGCAAGTGTGTTCTGCAGAGGAGCTCTTCAGGCTGTGCTTATCCAGCTGACTGATTCACCTGCGGCATCAAAACAGCTGTTTGAACAACAGGCTTGAGCTGCCGAAAATGAGAGGTCTGCCCTACTTGGTTTTCTGCAGGTGATTGAAAGGCCATGCTCAAAGGAAAAACATAACTTGATAGTAACTCAATGAATTAATTGTAGCTAGATTGTGGTAGGTCACTAGGGCTGGTTACCTTTGCCTGGAGAGAAACATTACTTCCTGTCTTCTAACCAGCACAGCTCCGGGGTACCTTGACATGGCACTGGAGCAGAGTGGACAACAAACTGACAAAGCTGGTCTCTTAATGCCAGCAAGAGAATGTGATCTGAATATGCTGGATGGAGAATCATCCTGCTTTTGGGGCTTGGGTTCTGCTGAGAATCACCTTGTCCATCTTTCTGTCCTGTCTCTGGCAGGTCTATAACCTGACTCAGGAGTTCTTCCAACGAGGTAAACCAGTCAATGCTGAGAGCCAGAACAGTGTGGGCGTCTTCACACGGAACGTAGTGCGCAAACGTGTCAAGGCCGATCCGGATGACACAGAGGCCGTCAAAAGGCTGAAGCTAGCCATGATCCAGCAGTACCTTAAGGTACCATCATTGTTGGGTTCTTTTTGTCAACTAATTGCAGACAAATCTTGAATGTCAGCCCCCTGGCTAAGCCTGGTCCATCATTGGGAAACTGCTTACTGTGGTCTCTGTGACTGGGAAGTTTGTGTTTCTATTGACAACTTTTCCTCATGACACATATTCAAATGCAGTTGGCTGAAACAAATAGCATATTTTACTCTTTTTTCCTTCTTCTTATCTTAAGCTTCCAGCTTTCTAATTAGAAGAGCCTTTCCAAGGCCCTGTTCAATTTTCTGGTGTGATTTAATGTTTTCTTACCACCTGAAGCTACTCTGTTGCCTGGTTCTTTCAGTCAAGTCTTGTGCTTTACACCTGGGATGCCACGATCCTGCCTGAGTGTCTTTTACCCTCTTCTGTCTCTGTCCATTTCTCAGAGACCAGAAAAAATGTGAATTTAATATTAGCAACTTGCTGAAGAAATCCCTAGAAAGTATTTTGAAGGTACAGCAATAAAATCAAAGGCAGATTGCATAAACCCCATGGCCTAATCGTCTTTCCTCACAGCTTCCCTAGTTCTTTTTATCTCCTTGATGCCTTAGCCTAAATGAGATCTCTGTGGGATGAGGACTTAATGCACCATCAAGCACTCGACAAGTAAAGTGGAACAGTCATTTCTGTTTCAATTATAATGACTTATAAAAGCTTACAAAATGAGGCAGAGGATGCAAGAGCTCCCCCCCCTCCATGTGGGGAAGGGTGTGGTTTGTACTGTTTACAGAGGAGAAGCTGAAACAAAGAGATGTAAAGACCTAAAGACCCTTAAAGGAGATCTGGGATAATGCTGAGATCTGAACTCAGGAGTCCTGGGTGCTGTTCTGATATCTCCAGGTCCTAATCCATTAGATTGTTGTCACAGGGCATCTCCACTTCGTCTGCATCAGAACTAGTCAGACTATTAGTTGTTTGACACAGCTCTGGTTTTTGTGGTGGTTACTTCTGAGGTTGCTGCGGGTTGCCACAACCAGAGACTTTTCTGCAAGCCCTGAAAATCCCTTCTCATGTGTAAATACCTGAGAACAACAAAGCTTCTCATACTTACTGGCTATCAGACCAGATCAGAGTGGTTGCTGAGAGAGTGGGGATTAAGTCGTGTCTCAGGCAAAGTATTCTCTCTGGCATTGCCTGCTTTTCTCTCTGGCATTTCTCCTTCATGCTTGAAAGAATCAAATACATAACACTGCTTGTTATCTTCATAACATGGACTGTCCTGTTGAAGCATCTGGGCAGCACCAGAGACCAGCAACAGGACCCAGGGTGCAGGGTTTATGTTGTGAGAGTCAGTATTGTGTTGTGTTGGGTGAGTGTTGGAGTAAGTTAGCTCATCAAATGGGGCAGACCCAGAGGACAGATCTTCTGGTGACCTGGCCTCTGGACAACCTGGTGATTGAGTTATGCCTCCTCAGTCCTCACTGGAGTCATCAGTCAGTGACCAGGAAGGGGCCACCATGTTTTTGTCGGTGCAGCCACAGGAGCGACCTGTTGTACTTAGTACAACTTTGTCTTGTTCACTTTATGTCTTAGCCCAGCACAGAGATACCTGCCCCGTAACCAGGCTGCTCCACAGGAAGGGAGTTGAGGCTTTCCAAGCTTACAAACATGGTCATCAATATGTGGAAGGCCTGGAAAATTGACCAAAAGGGTGAGGCAAGGAATTGTCATGTTCCCTTTGCCTAAAACACTTAAAGGCTTAGATAGCACGGACCATTGTGACTCTGGTGATCTGCAGATTTTAGGATCACCATGTCCCGCACATCAGTATTGTCATTAGAAACTTATCACAGGACAAGCCAAACATCCTGCCTTTGTTCCAGGGACTGCTGAAAGCAAGGGCTGTGCCTAACACTCCTGCAAACGTTATCAAGAGCTTTGATAATCACATCAAGTGAATCAAGCGCAAGTGTCCTACCTCTTGGCATTTCCCTTTTCTGTCTCCTTCAGTTCCTCCTGTGCTGGGTGCTCTCGCTTGCAGCAGATTGTTGGCTTGCTGCTTGCTGACTGTTTGACAGCACGTTGAAAGCTGCAGGCAGCAGAAATAGCTGCCAAAAGTTTTCCGAGGCTCCTTATGGGAGCATTTATTAATGTTGGAAAGAGCATCTGATTAACAGAGCTCCAGCTTCTGCTGTAGGAGCACCAAGCAGGCAGTGCCTGGCCAGTGAATTGAGTTCTAAATGATAAAAACAGAACTGTAACTCAGAATGATGCAGAAGCAAAGACAATCTCTGAAGTCTGGAAGTCTGGATGATGCAACCATGACTGATGCAGTCAAAGCTGATGCAGCTTGTTTCCAAGACAAAATGGTTTCTGTGGTTGGAATGAGGGCTAAGGACTGATTTTGTCAGATCCTACATCCAAACATGTCCTTACTAGCAAAACTTACTGTGCTTTAAGAGTGGGGTTCAGGACGCCCAGCTTGTGTAGTGCGTCTGTGCCCTTGCAGTGTTGTCCTGTGGCAAAACTGAGTTGCTCTGTGGCAACGTTGCTTTTGTGTTGCTTTTCCTCAGGTAGAGAGTTGTGAGAGCAGCTCCCACAGTATGGATGAAGTTTCACTCAGTGAGTTTGGGGAATGGACCGAAATCCCTGGGGCTCATCACATCATTCCTTGTGGCTTCATTAAAATAGTGGAGATTCTGGCCCGCTCCATTCCCGAGTCTGTCATTCAGCTCCGCAAGCCAGTCAAATGCATCCACTGGAACCAGTCAGTCAGCAAGGAGATTGAGAGGGTGGCTGACCACAACAGTGACCTCCCTGAGGAGGACAAGGGCTCCGATGTCTTCGTAGAGTGCGAGGACTGTGAATTCATCCCAGCTGACCATGTCATTGTGACTGTGTCCCTGGGAGTCTTGAAGAAACGCCATGAGAGCTTGTTTCATCCCCGCTTGCCTGAGGAGAAGGTGATGGCTATTGAGAAACTAGGAATCAATACAACAGACAAGATTTTTCTGGAGTTTGAAGAGCCTTTCTGGAGCTCTGAGTGCAACAGCATTCAGTTTGTCTGGGAGGATGAGGCAGAGAGTGAGAGCTTGACTTATCCTGAGGAGCTGTGGTACAAGAAGATCTGCAGCTTTGATGTACTCTACCCACCAGAAAGGTACGGCTATGTCCTGAGTGGCTGGATCTGTGGAGAAGAGGCTTTGATTATGGAGAAGTACGATGATGAAACTGTGGCAGAAACCTGCACCGAAATGCTACGTAAATTTACAGGTCAGCCATGCTCTGGTTCGTTTGGTGGGTGGAGAAGAGAGGGAGACTGGGGTTGTGGTGTTCAATAACCAGTGGGACAGAAATGCACTGAAGTAATTTTTAGTTCTTTGGTATTTTATGTCTCTTTGAATGGCCTGTGAGTGTGCTTCCACGTCCTACTTGGGTGTGCCTGAAAGCTATTTATACAGGAGGTCTGATAACCAGCTCAGGAAATGGTGGGCAGAAATGCTTGAGGATTCCACATCCTCTGCTTTATTTGGTCACAGATAACTCCTCAGCAGCTGGAGCTGTCAGTACTCCTGAGCTGCGCAGGCTGTATAAAGCAGCAGATCTCTTCTACAGCCAGTTGGGTTGACCTGTTAGACCAGCAGGGATGTGGTGATTGAATGACATCCCTGACTCCCATTCAATGCGAGGCTGTATGGAAATCTCCAAAGAAATTTGGGTACCTCACTTAAACCAGAGTGTCTCACTCGAACCTTCCAGGACTTCCCAGGTTTCACATTTCCTGAGCATGCATCACATGAAAGGCAGCAGCTGGAGCAGGACAGATCTTAGGTGTATTATGCAGAGAAAAGCCAAGGTGAAATCACTAAAAGTAACAATATTTGAATATTCATTGTCTTCATTGTCTGCAGTCACTTCTCAAGAGGTTTGCTCAACTTCCCAAGGAACAGGCTTTTTTTGTAGCTGTGGGGGTCTTAGATCCTCTGTACAAGCACAAGTGTACAACAGTAACTCTGAATGAAATAGCAGACTCAGTGGCAGTCTTGAAATAACATAATTATGAAGCAATTACACAAGGAGTATCTTCCAAGGGTGGATGTATTTTGTGCTGTTCTAGAGATAGGTTCCATGATTAAACTACTGATATCTGCCTGCTAGCTTGTGTTAGCTCAATCTCAACCCCTGTGGGTTTCCAGTCTTACCTGTTGTCTATGGACCTCCAATTAACTGTAGACATTTGTCTTCCCAGGAGCAGCTTTTCCTTGTGCTTACAGACCACTTGCTGCCTGGGATGTCTAGAGAAAGAGTCCTGGAAGCCGAGGACTACCTGTCTAACCTAACTGGCTATTGACAAAAGAAGTTTTATGTTCAGCTTGTTCGCTGTTATGTTGGATGCTGAACCTGTAGCCTGCAGAGTAGATGAATTAATGAATGGTCATCTCTGGGCAGCTTCTGCCTTCTGAGCTGGTGGTTTTCAGTAGTGTGTTTGTATGTATGCACCTTCTTTCCTTCTAACCTCAGTAAATCCTGTTGCTCTATGCAGGTATAGCAGGAGGCTCTTCTTTCCTTTGAGGCTGAGTTGTTCCAGTGCTGACATACAGAGCATATTATAACCCTTGTTTGTTGCAGCTCTTCTTGCTTAAAGTATCTTTTTTTAAAAAATTACTTTATCAGTGGGAATTTGGTTCTTTGAGTCTTTCTTGAGTTAAAAGATGGGAATATACTCTCTTCTTCTTGGGCTCCTTCACTGTTGTTATTGTTTGTGTTGGATTGTTTGCATGTGTTAGATGTTTGTCTCTTCCTCCCAAGATGGAAATAGGTTGGCACTTGGTCATCACTATGTGCTGCAGTGGCTGTTCCAGTTGATACTGCACCTGGTCACTGTCCATCGGATTACTCAGCAGTGCGAGCTCTGCCTTAGCCTTGTGCTAATCGGGGATTATCTAACCCTGGAGAATTTCAGACTGAATTTACTGTGCACTGTGATGAACATTTAGTACATATGCTGGCAGGTGGCCTTTTACTGCTCAAAACTGCAGGAAAGAAACCTTGTCTTTGGAGAATCTGCACAACAGGACCTGTTCTTCCTGTATCTGTTAGTTTGTAGAAATCCTTTTCACTAATATTCCAGGATGGCCTTGCTGAGGTAGCTGGGTTGTTGTTGTTAGCCTTTCCTCCAGCAGATTCTCCTGTTTCTTCCCAGAAGAAGCAGGACCTCAATACTAATGTGAGCCATGTCCCAGGCAGGCTGAAAAAAAGGAGCATGCTCAGGTCTCCAAACACCTTTTGTCCTCTCCATTAATTTGTTCCATTGGGAGTGTGAGAGGTGGCTTGACTAGCCAAGGAGTGAGTGGCAGGGACAAGACAGCTTGTGTCCGTGAGGCAGCCACCCAGGGACGTGGTTTAGTCACCATTCCTGAATGTGTTTAAAGATCGTTTAGGTGTGGTGCTCAGATATCTGGTCAAGTGGTGAACTTGGTAGAGTAGTGTTAATGGTTGGACTTGATGATCTCAAAGGTCTTTTCAAACCTGAATGATTCTGTTATTCTAACATGTTACACCTCACTTGGTGCTCTTTGTCACCTTCCGAAGAAGCTTTTCTTAGCTGAGTATGGAGACAGACTTTTAGTCAGTCATGAAAGTAAGTAGTATGAGCCTTTTGATGTTCACTTTGTCTTTTGTAGCTTTCATGTTCTGGGTGTAAAATCCTCACATTCTTATCTTATTCTGCTCTTAAGGAGTTAATACATTACTTGGTGGGTTCTCAGCTGTGTTTTCCCAGACACACGGAGACCTTTGCTTTTCTTCAGAGAGTGTAAGAGCAGTCCTGTGTTCACTCTTTTAGACTTTATGTTATTTCACATGGAGAATTTATCTGAGAAAGGAGATGGTCTGCCTCTGTGACCTTAAATTTCACATGTGGGTTATCATTGTGGATTATCTGGCTTTGCTGTGAAAAGCTCCAAGGATTGTTCCAACCTAACAGCCATTGACAACTGCTGCTTTTTCACAGCGGGATGATGGAAAGTGGTGTCCTCTAAATCTGATTAATTTAGAACAAATAGATGTCTTGCTTGGGTTTCTTTGTTGGTCAAACTCTGAATGTTAGAAGCCAGAAGGTAGTGAATGCAGGTCTGCTCCCTTCTAAAGGACTTGTTGAAGGATGCCCTGAGTTGTTCTCCCCATCTTCCTCTCTCTAGAGGGTCTGTGTCATACCTGCCAGCTCCATGTGGGTGCCTGGGACATCCTGATATCTATCTGGTGGCTTTGGTGGGATCATAGATACTGTGATCTCAGGTAGAAGACTAAATCTGGTGTCTTAATTATGATGATCCCATGCCTCATAATTGGCCCCAAAATTGATAAATCTGTGTAGTCACACTTCCCCATACCTGAATAAAGATAGGATCATGTGATGCACATGGAATTGTCTTCCATAGCTACACAAGGAGAAATCTCTGGCATAGAGCTGTGTGCCTTCCTATAGTAGTGATAGCTAGGATCCATTTTTAACCATTGTCTCTTTTTCAGACAGTGAAAATGTCGAAGTTTCCACATCGGTGTTAATTGCTAATTTTATGTGTAGGCAAAGGCACATGTTTACCCATTGATTTAAGAGCAGATTGAGAAAGTCCAGTTAAATACCTTCCTTGAATGAGAGTGGCCCTCCCAGTCTTTGAAGTTTGTTTCACAAACAACCGTTCAGGATCAGAGCTTGTGCTGTGTTCCAGTCTGACCTTCATCAAGCTTCTCCTCTCTGTGGGCTGTGGAAATGAAGATCTCCTGATTTTTCTCTTGGAAACAGCAGCTTGCATAACAAGGTGCAGAGGCACAGGAGTTAAACAGTGGATACTTGGATCACACTAATGTAGTCTGATGTGTTGGAGAACCTTAAAGCAGCTCCTGAGAGCTGGTATATCTGTACCACACAGCAGATGTGCTTTGGTTCTGGGAACTGTATCTCCCTCATAGTGTCCCCAGGCTACTTAGCCCTGCTCCTCACTGGAAGCTAGCTCAGTACCTCCACATGGAATTCTGCTGTGTGCCCAAAGCCACATTGTATTGCTTATGCTTCGGTTTCCCTCATGATGAAGTTACTATGTGGGAGAGTAAGTCCCCTGTGGGAAGGTTGCTGTTTACCTGCTTGTGTACTCAGCACAAGGTTATCCACAGGATGCATGAGAGAAATACAAAGGTGTTGCCTTTACCAGCCTGAGCCATTGCTCTGTTAAACACTGCTGGGTCTGTACAATTGTTGATTGGGTTGGTGACTCCACAAACCCCAGTTTCAGTATTTTAGCAAATCTGAGGCTTCACCTGAAGGCTGACCTTGTAACACTGTGTGTCCCTAACGTTAATTATCTTCTTGTCAGCATCTCATACTGAAAAACGCTTGGGTAGCTTGACAGTGGAACAGGCGAACATGCACCATCTGCAGAAGAGGCACCACCAGCCCAGGGCAGAGACTCCTTTGGTTTGGAAACACATTATGTGATTGTTTCTGTGCAGTGCAGGGTGATGGGTGACCACACTGGCCCTGTTTGCTGGTGTGGTGTCTAACAGCATTAAAGGTGTGTGTTCTCGTGGGGTTTCCCACAGCCCTTAAAAATAAAACATGAGAACTCACTCCTTTGATGCATCTGAGCACTCCCTGTTCTCAGACTCCCTTGGGCTTTTCACTTCCATCCCAGGCATTCCTGCTTTGAAGATTCTTGGGGCAGCATATTTTAGTGGCTTTGTTATGCTCAGCTCTTACTCCTGAAACACTATCCAGTTGTAAGCTGTGTTTTGTTTGTATTTATTTGCTAGCCTGTGCTGTATTTTGCTCTGGGGTTTTGTGGTTTGAAGGTGTTCATGGTGTACTCTGTCAAGGATCCCGGGTGTCTTGTTAGGAAGAATTTCTTTACCAAAAGGGCTATCAAACATCGGAACAGAATGTCCAGAGCAGTGGTTGAGGCACCACCTCTAGAGGTATTTAAGCAACCTGTGGACCTGCTGATTAGGGACATGGTTTAGCTGTGACCTGGGTCAGGGGTTGGACTTAATGGTGTTAAAGGAAGGTCTCTTCCAACCAAAGATATTCTGTGGTTCTGTGCCTTTGCTCTGCTTTGATCTTGGTTTTCATCCTCTGGTTGACACGCAATAGTTCCAGAACCAGTAGCTGAGCCAGGGAAGTAGACTGGTCCTGATTTTACAGAGTTAAATAGGTATTTAGTGGGACTAAATAATGTGCTGCCTAACTAGTCTAGTTGGATGCCTCCTTCCTCAAGCCTTGATGAAGAAAGTGTGGGGATTTGGATCATTTCATAGCAGGCTAAGAGTTCTGAGATGTTCCAGAGTTGGGGTCTGAAGCAGGCACAGGAATGCTGCAAGATGCAAACACATTTCAGTTACTCTCGCTGCTTCTTCAGTAGCTGAAGGTTGCCTCAAGGGTGCTTCTCAGCTCACCTGCAAAGAATATATCTTCACTGCAGTTCTCCATGTCCCTTCTCCCCATTCCTCTGCTGCCAAGCCAGATACCGTCATGGGACACAGACAAAATCTTGGTCAATGACACACTGAGATGCTCTCAAACCAGCCTAGCAAGAGTGACCTGTTTCAGTTCTGTCTGAGGTTCTTGTGCCACCGTCTGGTGGGTTGTTATGGTCACAGTCCTGGATCCCATGTGCTCCTGCACTATTTGTGATGGGCATGGTGGGTGATGGTCCTATCATTACTTCACTCAAGTGTCCCTCCTCAATAGGTCCTACACACTCTTGGCAGTAGAAATCCTACAGCAGTGTAAAAATCCTTCTTCCACCGTCAAAGGTCTTCTTTCTGTACACTGTACATTCAATGAAGTGGATTTGTTGGATTTTAGATTAAGTATGGGAAGTGACAGTAGCAGTTGGAGTGAGGAATGCAGGTCCTGATGGATTTTCTATTCCCCTGCAGAATGAGGATTCGCCTTCTAACATCCTCATCTCTCTTCCTCTCTCTCAAGATTACCTTAAACATTCAGTTTAGGGTCCCCCAGTTAAATGCATAAGTGAGATGAATCATGCACTGGATCACCACCATGGCAAACAAGACCAGGAAACACTCTTGTATTTCTAATGAACCATGTCCATGGTTTCCAGAAGCTTCCCAATCTCTTAGGAAGATCATTAATCTTCCTGAAAATGAAAGACTGCAGCTGAGACTATAAGAGATGCTGTTTTGGTTATAGAAATACTTATAGCTCAGTGACAGCAAAAAGATCTGGTTTAGGGCCTCTTTCCTGTGGCAGCAGGCTCCGCTAGGATGTGTTTTCCATAAACTAGACTGAATACGTGACACTCCACTCCTTGCACAGGGAAAACATGAGAAAACTCTTGTTTTCTCTCAGACATGGTCTTCACTTTTTCTCTCCTCCTGTTTTCCATCCAGGGAATCCAAACATTCCGAAACCTCGCCGGATCCTGCGGTCCTCCTGGGGCAGCAATCCCAACTTCCGTGGATCCTACTCTTACACCCAAGTCGGGTCTAGTGGGGCTGATGTAGAGAAACTTGCTAAACCACTGCCTTACGCTGAAAGCTCCAAAACTGCGGTAAGTGTGGCCTGGATGGGTTCTGTGGCAAGAGGACTAATGAAATTCGGGGCAGTATGCTTCCTCAGGGGCGTTGTTTGAATGGGATAATCTCCAGCTGGACCTCTAGTCTCATGTTTTTCAGTATTTTATACGTAACCCTCTGAACAATAACATGTGCAGGGTTATGCTTGGAATCTCTTACATTTGGAATCTCAACTTCCAGGGGATTCCATCTCTGAAACTATCAAGGGGTAGACCTCTGCAGTAGCTTTTGGAATCCAAATCCAAACCAAATCAGAACCAGCGCTCTAAAAACACTGGTGTCAGCTCATGGGGACACAGAATGCCACATTTTGTTCTCCTTTTAGCCTTGCATCTGCTTCCCAGTGAGCACTGTTGATCTTCTCCACTGTTCTTATCCCCTCAGCCGATGCAGGTGATGTTTTCTGGGGAGGCCACGCACAGGAAGTATTATTCCACAACCCATGGTGCTGTGCTTTCTGGGCAGAGAGAGGCCACCCACCTCATCGAGATGTACCAGGACCTCCTGCAGTGCCAGAACTGAAAAGCTCCATGTCTGCCAACACCACTAACCCCCAAACCATTGTACAGGTGTGTGGAGGGGTTCGTTATTTTTTTTCATTTCAACTCAGAGTATCAACCTTTATCTTTTTCTATTAAAAACAGAAAAGCCCTAACTGTTCAAAAAAATGAGTCGTCAGTAGCTTCATTCTTTGTGCTCTGTTGTTAACAGAAAAGGGTGCTCCTGTTGTCTGGTAAACTGTTTCTTTGTCATTTTAATTCTAATTTCACTTTTGGTGCCTATCATACATACTATTACTTTCTTTCTTTCTGTATTGTAAGTGCCTTCTATACTAAAATAAATGTTGTAATAAGATGTGGTGGTTTTGTTCTTCGTGGACGCTTTGCTCAGGAACACTCGGCTCTCTTACTGAATGTTATGAAAACAGAGTTTTTTGGTCTTCCTTGAATCACAAAATCATTAAAGTTGGAAGAGGTCTCCCAAGATCATGAAGTGCAGCCATCAACTCAACCCCACCCTGTCCACTAAACCGTGTCTCCTAGTGCCATGTCTACATGTTTCCTGAATGCTTCCACTGATGGCGACTCCACCTCCTTCCTGGGCAGCCTGTTCCAATCCCTGACCACACTGTCATTGAAGCAGATATTCTTAATAGCCAACCTAAGCCTCCCCTGGCACAACTTTAGATAGATCTGGGTACTCTGTATCCCAGTACAACTGGATACTCCGTGTACTGATTGACCTTGCATTCAGTTCAAAGAATTGCACCTTAAAGGTGCTCTCATGTGTCCAGATAAGCACAGAAACCCCTCTGTGTCACTCACTGCACATTTAACTCCCTGTGTGACCTCACTGCCACCTTGTGTGGACTTTGGTGCTTCAGAAATCATAGAACCCTAAGGTAGTCACCTATAGTTGTTCATGTGGAAATAAACAATCCAACTCCCATGGATTCAGAAATGCATCACATAAACTGTGCTGTATGGGGAAGAATCTCCATGAACTGGGTTTTTCTACTTCAGCAATGTGATGTGGACCACAGAGGTTCTGTCAGTGCAGAGCTAACAAGCCTGTGGTAGGTGAGAAAATTGTTTGCACGCTGTGTTCAAGCTGCCCTCAGTATACTGAGAGAATTCTCCACTCACCCTTCCTGGCAATGAGGGGCTTCATTTTTGAAATGGATTCTGGTTTTAGTCACTGAATTGTGTGTGTGGTCACGACTAACCCATGCCCCTCAGCGCCACATCTCCGTTACTTTTCTATTCCTTCGGGGGTGGTGACAACCTTTTTGAGGAAAGAATTGTTCCTCATGGCCAAT
>VZRI01006833.1:578935-606197 GCA_013397515.1 Upupa epops
CTCCTTTTCTGGAGATGTTTGAAACCCACCTGGACTTGGTCTGGGTGAACCTGCTGTGGCAGGGGGATTGGACTGGATGACCTTTCGAGGTCCCTTCTGATCTGTGATGATTCTATGATTCTATGATACAGCAGCTTGTGGAGAAGAAAGGTCTCACAGAGGGACTGCAACTCAATGACCATGTTAGGAAAAAGATTAGATGAAGAAGGCTGGGTAGACATGGAGCATTTGGGTACCCAGAAGGTTTTGACAAGGTCAGTCTAGAGACAAAGCTGAGGGGTCACAGGTTGAGTGGGAAACTACTGCCATGGCTCTACAGTTGTCCTAGGAGAAAGCAAAGAGAAGGATTAAATGGTCAATTACAGCAGAAGGTCACAGTTCAGCAGCCAGTTCCGTGTGTGCTGTGCTGGTTAATGTGCTGATACATAGCTTGGAAATTGAGGCAGATGAATCCACTGATGACACAGAACTAATTTAGGTACTCAAAAGCAAGGAGGAACTTCAGAGACAACGAAACAAGCCAAAGGAATTAGCATCACCAAGCCAAGGAAAATGAGCACTGATGAAATGTCAACTAACATGGAAGAGATGAGAAATTAAGGGAATTCTTAGCTGGACATGGACAGGCTTCTCAGAGAACCTGTGTCTGGTGTAGAGTGACACCTCTGTATCAGAACAGACAGTCAATACAAACCTGTTTTCACTCTGTAATTGCAGCCAAGAAAGCAGACAAACCAGTGTGTTTTACAAGTACTGAGACACTGACTAATAGTGACAGCACTTTCACATAAAAATCAATGTGCAGTCCTCAGAAAAATAATGACAAAGTCACTCAGGTAGTGATAGCTGGGATCCAGGACCTAGAGACAACTGAGTCACTGATAAACTGAAGAACATTTTCATTATTCACAACACAGATAAGGGTGTTATTCTGAAAAGTCTAATAATACAGATGGTTTGATGTCACCAGATGCAGAAGACCACAGGTGTGCTGGGACTTGCTTTTCTGCAGCTTAACCCCCCACCTTGGTTTATATAGGTTCATTGCTCCACGTTGCTTGCAGAAACAGGACCCATTGGTGTCTCATCCCACCCCCTGTACCAGGGCAAGATCAGAGGTACTCTGTTACCTTTGCTCTTGGAGAAAAATATAATGTGGAGATGATTTGGAGCAAGGACTAGGTATTGCATCACCAAGGGTGATGTCCATGTTATGAAAGGTCCAGGAGGGCTCACCTGTCCCACTAGTCCCAGTGTGAGCATGTCTGTCAGGGTATCACACACCCCTCTTGTCATTTGGAAGGTTGGTTTTCTCCTAACTCACTTGCCCTACTTGTCTGTGGGTTGCTTGGGCTATGGGGCAAAGAGACAGAACTACAACTATTTTAGATTGGAGCAATGGCCTTTCCATAATTACCTCAGTTTTCTTCACAGAACCATGGCTTGAGTTGGAAGGGACCTTTAAAGGTCATCTAGTCCAACTCTCCTGCGGCAAGCAGGCACATCTTCAGCTAGCTCAGACTGTTCAGAGCCCTGTCCAATCTTCTTCTTAGATTATGGAGGAGGAGGATAAAGTGAAGGCCATGAGTAATGAAGTTATCTCAGCAGTGAAAGGTCAGCAGTGTCTGAGACAATGTGTTTTGCCACCCCACCAGCATGGCCCTTATCTCCTCTACCCTGCTCGGGTCCAGGTAAATGACACAATAACGATGCCTCTGGGTGTGGTGATTACCCCCTGCTCCCTGCACATTCAGGACAAACAGATACAACACATGCTAAATTGATGTAATGCTTTGAGAATTTGTTTTGTTTTGGCCCATTAGCACATCAACTACATTGATCACTTACATTTGTCAGGGTTTTTAAAACGTGATGCTTGAGAACAGTCGTTGCAAGGTAAGTTTGGTTTGTAGTTTTGACTATGAGTCAGTCATCTCACGGCCATATATATTGGGTGGGCAGCCCAGGAGGTCTCTGAGCTCTCCAGGTGGCATCCAGGACCTCCCCTTGGAAGGAACACCTGTCAAGGATATTCCTTGAGGCTGAGATGCTTTGCCACAACAAATCCTGCAGAGGTGACTAAAAGCATTGAAAGTTCATTCAATAGTCTTTTAAATGGAAGGGTCTCCTTACAGCTTTTTCTGACCCCATTCCTCCACCCAGTTAGCAACTCACTGTACCTCACCATTTAATCTTGCTAAAAAGTCACACTTTCTGTTCAAAATTTGTTAAATTGAGGTGCTGGAGAGGGTGCAGGGAAGGGCAATGGTTGGTTAGGGCTCTGAAGGACAGGTTTTATGACGAGAGGCTGAGGGAGCTNCGGCTGGTTAGGGTTCTGAAGGACAGGTTTTATGATGAGAGGCTGAGGGAGCTGTGGCTGCTCAGCCTGGATAAGAGGAGGCTGAGGGGAGACCTCACTGTTCTCTACAACTACAGAAAGGAGGTTGTAGTGAGGCAGGTGTTGGACCCTTCTCCCTAGTGACTAGCAATAGGATAAGAGGAGATGGGGTCAAATTCTACTGGGGAAAGTTCAGGTTGAATCTTAGGAAGAACTTCTTCACAGTCAGAGTGGTGAGACCTTGGAGCAGGCTGCTCGTGAAGATGATGGAGGCACCATTCCTGGAGGTGTCCAAACAGGTAGACATAGTGTTTCAGGAGACGGTTTAGTGGTTAGGGGTTGTAGGGTGGATGATTAGACTTTATGATTTTGAAGGTCTTGCTCAACCTTGATGCTTCTATGCTTCTATGAAATCACTAGTTTATATCAATAAATATATGGTTACTTGTGTTTTGCAAGTGATGTGCATAATTCCCTCTGTGATACTGTCACACCAGTCACAGGTGACCAGAGTCAGAGAAGATGGAGGTCTGGTACCCTCATGGGCCAACCTCTGCCTTTATACAGCCAAGCAGACCTCTCTGATTGTTTTGCTTGGAAGCAACGTTTTCCAAAGACAAAAGAATGGGGAGAAGCTATGGAGAACAAACAAAGGGAGAGGAAAAACATGTTTTTCTGAACAGCTGTGCACATACATAGAGAATACGAAGGTGCTTTTATCATAAACTTCAATTACCATAAATAGACCATTTTATGTATTCACTGGGGAGGTCTGATGAAGATGTATTAGCATGGAAGTGACTCAGTCATCTATGTCTAGATGCTTCTGTGTACACCCCATTTGTTTTCCACTTTTAATGACAAATTTCCCTTCCAGTCATCAGTGATTTTTTTTTCTGGCTGATGATATTTATGCACCTTTTGTTTTGGAGCGAGTTGGGAGAAATCCAAACAAGCCTGGCATTTT
Organism: Upupa epops; assembly: GCA_013397515.1. Taxonomy (NCBI): domain Eukaryota; kingdom Metazoa; phylum Chordata; class Aves; order Bucerotiformes; family Upupidae; genus Upupa; species Upupa epops. The sequence goes on from VZRI01006833.1 coordinate 582,241, forward strand.
TGGTTACATTGCTCTGTTATCTGGGCAAATACTGTTTGTGTCACCAAGTAGTGTGGGTTCCTGCTTCCAGATCCTGCTGAGCTCCCACATGTGATCTCTGGGAGGCGTTTGTTGTCATCAGTGTAGGTGACATCCTGCTCTCTCCTGGTACAATCTCCTTTGGTGAGACTCAAACAGTAAATACTGGGGTGTCGGGGTGGGAAGGGCTTTCCCTTCTCCATGGTGCCTTTTCTGCCATTAGTCTGTCTGATGACAGGACAGATGAAATGAAGAGCTATAACAGTCAGAACAAATTCCTGCAATGAAAGCTTAGGTCATAAATGATTTACAGGCAACATCAAGGTGCAGGGTGTGTCAACTTCAAGAGCACATCTGAAATGAAACAACAAGGATTGTGTATTTCCCTTGATAAAAACAACTCAAAACCAGCAGGGAAGAAGAGCATTTTTATTGTTTTTAATATTTTGGAGAGCTGCCAATGTTTCTCAAGAAAGTGTCTTCAAAAAATGTGCCCAGCCACCTCTGATGCTCTTAGAGGGTGTATGTAGGGCTGCTCAGCAGCCTGATAAGAGCTGTTTCTCCTAAGGATATTTAGAGCCTCTAATCACATCTTCCTGTTGCTTCTCTTCAGAACGAAACAACTTCTGTAAAGCTCAGTACTCTGCATGTCATGGAAGAAAGGATCGCTTGTCTCACCAGAGCCTCTGAGGAATTCAGCCCAACACAAATGGCAGCCTACACAAAAAGCCTGAAGGGGAGAGTCAGAATCCTTACACGTACGTGCTCCGTTTTCCATGGAATCATAGGTTTGAGGAATAAATGAGGCTGTATGTCTAAATTTCAGCCTCTTGCTCAGCTTGTGCCAACGTCAAGGTTCCTCAGGGTCTTGTTCAGTCTAGTTTCAGGTATCAAGAGGAAAGCACCTAGTTTCAAGAGGAAATGGCCTCAAGTTGTGCCAGGGGAGGTTTGGATTAGACGTTAGGAAAAATTTCTTTACTGTAATAATGGTCAGATATTGGAACAGACTGCCCAGGTGGAGTTGCTGTCCCTGGACATGTTCATGAAATGTGTACGTGTGGCAGTAGGGAGCATGGTCTAGTGGGCATAGAATCGTAGAACAGTTTTGGCTGGAAGAGACCAAGATCATCGAGTCTAACATTTTCCTAGCTCTGTCATCACCACTAAACCCTGTCCTTCAGTGCAACATCTACTCTTCTCTTAAACACCTCCAGGGATGGTGACTCAACCACATCCCTGGGCAGGCTGTCCCAATGCCTGACAAACCTTTCAGTAAAGACATTCCTCCTAACAGCCAACCTGAACCTCCTCTGGTGCAGCTTAAGGCCATTTCCCCTCATGCTATCAGTGGTCACGAGGCAGGACAAATCAACCCCCGCCTCTCTACAACCTCNACCATTCGTGATCAGTTGCCAGCTGGATTTAGGTCCATTGACCACAACTCTCCAGACTCTGCCGTCTAACCTGTTTTTTATCTAGCAAAGCCAAGAGCAGTTAATTTCTCTAGGAGCATCAGTGAGCAACAGTGTCGACTGCCTTATTAAAGTCAAGGGAGACATAGTCCACGTTCTTTACTTCATCCAACAAGTGAGTTATCTGGTAATAGGGGATCAGGTTTGTTAAACTGGAAGTACCCTTCATAAACTGACGCTGACTGGGTCTGATCATCTGGTTATCCTGCATGTGTTGCATAATGGAACACAGGATCACAGAATCACAGACTGTTAACCTGTGAATGGGTTGGAAGGGACCTTGAAAGTTCATCCAAGTCCAACCCTGGGTAAGCCTACAGCAAGCACCTAGTGTTCACTGATGGTCTTCCATCCAAGTACTAACTGGGCCCAACCCTCCTATAGCTTCCAACAAAAGACTGGGATTTTTTCCAGGGTGCTCCATCAGCTTTTCTGGAATTGAAGTCAAACTAGCAGGCCTGTAGTTTCCCGGATCATCCTTCTGTTCCTTCTTATAGTTGGCTGTTATAATGGCTGCCTTCCAGTCAGCTGGGATCTCCCCAGTCTGCCAGGACTGCTGATAGGTGATGGACACTGGTTTGGTGAAGCTCCCTCAACACTCTAGGATGTACCCCATCTGGCCCCATGGATTTCTGGACATCAGTGTGGAGCAGCAGGTCCCTGACCATCGCCTCCTGGATTGCGGGGCAGATATTTTGCTCCTGGCCCTCATCTCTTGGCTCGAGGGGCTGGCTTCCCTCAGTTCAGGTGTTTCTGTTACTAAAGACTGAGGCAGAGAAGGCATTAAGCACCTCAGCCTTATCCTCATCCTTCGTCACTGTATTTCCTTCCTGTGTCTAGCAGGGGATGGAGGCTCTCTTTGGTCTTTCTTTAGTTATTAATATACTTCTAGAAGGTTTTCTTGCTGCTAGGCTTTGGATCTTCTAATTATCTTCCTTCATAACGTAACAGAGTCCTGGTACTCATTATGAGTGGTCTGCCCCTTCTTCCAGAGGCCACAAACTCTCCTTTTTGCCCTCTTGGTTTTCAGCCAAATGTCCCTATTTAATCAGGATGGTCTTCTATGCCCCTGGCTCGTCTTAGGACACGTGGGGATGGCCAGCTCCTGTGCCTTTAAGATTTCCTCCTTAAGGAGTGTCCAGCCTTCCTGGACTTTTATACCCTTCAAAACTGATGCCCAAAAGGATTCTATCAAGTAACATCCCAATCAAATCAAAGCCTGCCCTCCAGAAGTCCCAAGTGACAGCTTTGCTGTCTAATAATAGAATGATGAGGCTGGGTTGATGGTTGTATTCGATCATTTTGTAGGTCTCTTCCCATCTTAGTGATTCTGTGAGTCTGTAATCTCCAGGGACGAAGGCCTTTCTGAACTGGTCCAGAGCTGCACTATACTCAGAGGAAATTTTTTTTGATTGTAGTATCTAACGGGAATTTCACTTGTTGAATGTTGAACCCATCTTGTCCAAGGACAGCCTGGCTCTCTTCTCTGCAACCCCATTAGAGCAGTGCAAACAGATGCCCACCTAAACCCTTCTTATCTCTAGCATGGATGAACCCAGCTCTCTCAGCATCTTCTGTTGTGCATGTCCCAGGCTCCTGACCACTGCCTTGGTCAGCTCTGGATCCATTGGCCCAGGTCCCTTTGCACAGCAACCCCATCCTTCCAGTAAATTGACAATCCTCCCTAGACAGATGGACCCTAGGAGCATCGCCAAAAGATCTGCCAGAGCTTCAGGATCAATACCCAGATGCCTCCCCTGGATGGGGAAGCCGAACACTGGTTTAACTTTTCCTTGGTTAATAATTTATAGCCTATGCAAATGCTATTTCTTTCAACTGTTTTTCCCTCTCATTTCAGCTGGTGATGGTATTCTGGCTGCTCTGTTTGATCTAAAACTCTCAAAGCAAGATTTTTTCCCAGCAATTCTTCCAGCCTCTATCACAGTGAGTGGCAAAGCAGGGAGCCTTTTTCTCCTTTGTTCTGCACTCCGCGGTGAGATCCCAGTTTCATTTGAAGGTATTTCCAACCCTTGTTTTGCAGTTATTTTAGTACCTGATCCCTCCAAGAGATATTGCCTCTGGAAGAGAGCTTGGTGGTTGGAATATTTTTAAGCTACATTAGGTATTTGTAGCCTAGTATAACTATGAATTTTGGGTTTTTTCATGTTTACCTAAACTATTAATAGGAATAAACCAATTCATGCAAAATCTGAGTTGTATCTGCTCACTGCCCACAACTTATTTTTCGTTTTTCTAAGAGTATTTTTAGGAATACATTGGCACAAGCATTATTTTCTTGTTTGAAATAATAAGTCAGCCCTTTACTTTGGGGTTGCCTGTCACATTGACTTTTCCTCTTAGTCTGTCCACTGCTGCCACGGAAAAAGGTAACTAGTGAAGGTAGGTAGTGAGGTTGGCCTTCGATGCAGGCTCCACACACTAATGACCTTGGTGAATTCCTCCTAAGTGATATCATCCTTTACTCTTCATCTGAGAAGGCTGCAGAAATGGTGCCCTGAAGGCTGGAATCCCTCTGCTGTGAGACCTGGCTGACAGTTGAGGTTGGTCTGCCTGGAGAGTAGAAGGCTCTTGGGAGACCTTATTGTGGCCTTTCAGTGGTTAAAGGGGCTACAGAAAAGCTGGGAGGGTCTTTTCACCAGGAGTGGTTATGACAAGAGATCATGGGTTTAAACTGAAGAGGGAGATTCAAACTTGATGTCAGGACATTTTTCAGTGGTGAAACACTGGCCTAGGTTGCCCAGAGAGGTGGAAGAAGCCCCATCCCTGGAACCATTCCAGGTCAAGTTGGACCTTGGGGCTCTGAGCAACATCCTCTAGCTGCAGACATTCACACTCAGTGCATGGGGTTGAACTGGAGGAGCTCTGAAAGTCCCTTCCAATATAAACTAATCTGTGATCTTCTCTTTCCCATACGGTCAATATTGCCATCTTTTATGAAGGTTTCCTAGTGTTTGCAGTCTTGTGCCTAATACTCAGCCAGTAGAGAAGGTAAAATGTTTTCCAGTTTACTAACAGGTAGAATAAGCAAAGAACCAGCAAAACAAATAGCATGATGAAACAATCATTTCTCACAGTGGCTGTTAGAAAGTTCCTTAATTACTGATGGGTTCCCTAATAGCCACTGTATTAAAAAAAATATGGGAAGAGGTGTAAACAGGTTAGTGACGGTTCCCTGACAAACCTGTATTATCCAGGGTAGCCAAAGCTAACGCTAAATGTGAATACTGTGGAAGGGAAGTCATGATACTGGATTAGCAGGTGGTGAATTTAATACTGATGAATGCAAAATAATGTAGATGAGGGTAAAACTGTGTAGTTGGTCATGCACTACTAAGTAGTCATTAGTATGCAGGAAAGAGATAGTCAATTTAATTTGTGTGAATAACTGAAATAGGATCCTCAGCTCTGTGCTCAGTGGTCGTCAAAAAGGCCAATAAAATGTTAGAAAATATTAGGAAAAGAATTGCAAATAAAGAGAAATATCCCTATGCCATGTGGATGATGATGTTAGGCACTTAATGATATCCCTAGTGGACCTACAACTGAAATAGGCATGGTAACTCTGGACACGCACTGTCAGTAAGGATTTATTAAACCTAGAAAAGGTCAAGGGAAGGAGACCATTAAGAGTCTGGAAAAACTTTCTATTCAGACAGGCTAAATAGGACAGGATGCCTTCATGGGAAAAGAGATGGTGAGGATGGACATGATGGTCTAATAAACGATGAATTAATCACATCCATCTACAGACAGCAGGTAGGGAAGATTTATTCATCTTCTGTCAGTGTGCAAATTGGGGAAGAACTGGTCAGCCCATCTTCAGTAGGCAGAAATTATTTGACAGTTGGACTTGATGATCTTGGTGGTTTCTCCCAACCTTAAAGATTCTATTACCACAGGGTAAATTGAACACTGGAGTAAAATGGGGGAAGATCAGTCTGAGGCTCTTTGCCTCAGAAGCTTGCTGTTTCTTTGGCTTAGAAGTCAAAAGAAATACCTACATGAAAAGAATGAAAATATAAGTTGCCTGGCCAATTTCTGCCAGCTAAAAATAGCTGCAGCAGCCCTTGGTAGAGAAATGTAAAGAAAACAGGCACCAAAAATAAAGTGAGAAATAACCAAAGTACTGAGGAAGGGGAGACCTTTCTACCTGGGTTCCTTTCAGTCAACAGCAGACGCCTCATTGTGGTCTGTTTTCTCCTTTCAGCAAAGCAGGTGCAGTTTTTGGGCAATATTTGAGCTCAGCAGGACTTGCCAAGCCAGGCAGAAAAGACCATTTCTTTTTTAAGACCAGGCAGTATACTCTGATAATTTAGCCTGATCTCCTGTGTAAGCAGGGCAAGAGAGCAAATTTCTCCATTCAGCTACTACTTCTCCCTGAGCCAGAGCATCCATTACAAAACAATTCTCTCTTTTCTTATCTCCTTACCTTTGCATTTCAAGAGCCTCTCACATCTTCGAGAAAATACACCCTAATACGTGCTAATGACTCCCTGTGATCACTTTGTTTTTAATTTTTCCTTACCTCAGCTTCCTGCCACTGGATTTATTGGCCTGGGGGTGGGGTTAATACCCAGAGTGCAAGCAGCAATAGGTGGCTAATTGTCGCAACCTGAAATAGACTTCTGATTCCTCAGGGGCAGGACAGAGGAGAGAACATATGGAATAGTATAGAGTGTGGAATGATATGGCTCATAGGACATTCCAATACCTAAAAGAGGCCTATCAGAAGGCTGAGGAAGAACTATTCAATAAGGCATCGAATGATAGGACAAGGAGTCATGGTTTTAAGCTACAAAGGGGGTAGATTTAGGTTAGATATCAGGAAAAAGTTCTTTAATCTGAGGGTGGTGGTTCAGTGGAAGAGGTTGCCTAGAGAGGTGGTGGAGACCCTGTGCCTGGAGACATTCAAGGTCAGGCTTGATGGGACTCTGAGCAATCTGTTCCAGTGTCCCTGCTTCTGGCAGGGGGGTTGGACTGGATGACCTTTGGCGGACCCTTCCAACACAATACATGCTATGATAGGAACTTCAGAAGGCTTGGATTGGTCCACCACCTGCAAAAGGATTCATCCTATGTGACATATTGTCCAAGTAAAATATATTTCTGAAGTCTAGGAGTGAAGAATCCACATCCTTTCTGTGCAACTGATTTCAGTAATGGAGTATTAGAGTATTGAACCACTGAGTTTTGGGTAGTAGCTTCTGGCTCTGGAGGACATGGGACACAGCCTGGGTATGAATTAGCCACAGACAGAAGAGTGCTTTTGCCATAAAAATGTATTTGAATCATAGAACCATAGAATCATTAGGGATTGGAAGGGACCTCAAAAGATCATCTAGTCATCAGAAGTTCCTGCTGATATTTATATTGAACCTCCTCTGTTCCAGCTTGCACCCATTTCCCCTTGTCCTATCACCAGATGACCTTGAGAAGAGCCTGGTTCCATCCTCCTAGCACCCACCTCTCACGTATTTATAGGCATGGAAGAGGTCACCCCTCAGCCTCCTCTTCTCTAAGCTATGCATAATTAGATGTCTATCTGTGTAGAAGTACCTATTTATACAGATAAGTGAATCTACATTGTATGAAAACATACTTACACTCTGTCAAAGCCCCCCTACCCTAAAGCTTTGAGAAGCAATATTTAAGCTTGGAACAGCTTAGAAATGAAAATGCTGCAGCAATCAAAGTTAATTGATTTGCACTGTGGATTATCTGTTGCAGACTGTAGTAATAAACATGGATAAAACAACAGCAATTTACTCACAGTTTAATGCCAGTGCTGTCAAGGTGTCACATCTTTTCAACCCATGAAACTATCTGCTCTGACAAAAACCAGGTGACCCAAGGGCATTCCCTTCTTCCAGTAATTCATTGAGAGACTCCGGTCTGTGTCAAGGCAATTGTAAATGACAAAGCTTTTGGGTTAATTCAATGGAGACACAGCTTTGCCTTCTATGTTCTAATTGGTGCATGCTGGGTCTTGTCTTTTCATTCCTGCTGGCTATTTCAAACATTTTCGGTGAGACTCTGGAAATGAAATTCTGGATTTGACAACTAAGAAGGCTCTTGTGATGGTATTTCTCTAGTAACCACCTGAAGCCTCATGAGCATGGATAGGTCTAGACTTCTGGACCTTCTCATTCCATAAACACCTTCCTGACACAGTGGAACTCAAATTTCGGATCTATATGTTATCTGCAATGCTGAGCAGTGGTGCTGCTGCTCAGTTATGGTCAGACTGCAGTGAGATTTCAGAGTCAGTGACAACTGTTAGGGATTTATTTTCTCTCCATGCAGGTGGTGGTAGCTGTGGAGAAAATATGAGTGTATAACTCACCACAGGAGCTAGGCTGGACCTTTTGTTTTTGTGAAAAACTCCGATGCTTTGTTTAAGGTCTTAGATTTTTAACATTGGTCACAAGACTAATCGTGGACAAAGTCCTCGCCTTGATTCAGTCTTGCGGAAGATAAAGACGTACAGAAAGTCCAGCAATTTCCCAACTGTATGAACTGGGCATAATAGATAATATTTCCAGAAAATGCATTAAAAAATCATTCTGATGTCTAGATCCTAACTCCCAAACCCCTCAATGTCAGTTATCCACGGACACTGTGCACAAGAAACATTCACACTTTGCTAAGTTTGGTTTATTGAGCAGAAGGGAACTGAACATTTTTCTCTAAACTCTTTTTATTCAGCCTTGTGGGACTTCAGGATAGGATCATATCTGTGACTTCTCCTCCCACCCTCTTGGCAGGACTGTCTCCCAGGATGCCATAGGGTCTGGGTGCTGGGGGCTGTTCTGCAAGTCAAGTGTTGATCTGAATTTCAATGGTGTGTTCAGGCACAGGAACTGTCCTGTGTCCTCTTTCCTCTGGGGAAAAGGGGAAATTAGACCTTCACTTTCTGTCTCTTCCTTACCCAGCATATGCTTCTCACAGCCTACCACTCAGGTCCTCCTGCATGTTTTGGAGTCAGTTTTGCACAGCAAGTTTTGTCTTGTTCCTGGCCATGTACGTGTGTGTAGGTAGGCTCTGATGGCATGAAACATCTACAGTCAGGCAATATAGATGCCTTTTCCCCTCTCTATCTTCATAATCAGACTTACACAGGGACATGTAACTGAAATGGAGATGTCTTAATCCATGAGCTGAATTCCACTAAGAGTACCTAGGAAAAGCAAACTGATTTCTCAGTGGCCCTATGGTCATGATGCCTGATGTGTGTGTCTTCATGGTGGATCTTCTAGATGTTTGACAAGATGAAAAGACATTGAAATCTTTGTGCAAGAGAGCTGAAATTTCTTGGGAAATTTCTGGGCAACTCCCAGATCTAGCTGCAAACTCATCCTTTGAAAAGGTCTCAGAATTGAGTCTCTTGAGAAGATGGTTTTCAATTTCAGATTGATGTTCAGCTGAAGAAATTCCCCTTCAGGAAGGGAGACACAGTGATGGTAAAATAATAAAGCCTTGACCTAATCTGAGTGTATCTGAGACTAACCTTGAGCTTTCAATATTTTTGCCTTTCAGCCTATGGGGAGAGAGATGAATGATGCAACTGTGGCATGGATGGGCTACCCAGCACGCAGATGAAGAGGACATACAGCCCAGAACAGAGCCTGGGTCCTTCTAGCAGAGTCCCTGCTCTCTGGGAACGTCAAGAAGGACAGAGGGGAAAAAAGTCCTGCAGTGAATATCCCTTGAAATATTCTCTGAGCAGACAACAATTGCTGCCTCAGGGACTTCTCAGCTCAGAGATTATACAAATGATTCTATCAGCCCTTGATCAGATGTTGCATATGCAACCAGACTGTTGGCATATGCAATATCTCCTGGTGATGAGTTCCACCATTTCAATATGCACCCTGAGAAGAATTTTGTTCATTTTGATAACTGGGTTTAATGCCATTTAGCTCCTGTATTATGAGAAACAGTGAATAGCCATCCACTATTCGTCTTCTCTCTACCATTCCTGCTTTTATAGAACTCCATTTTGTTCTTCCTCAGCCATCTCTGTTTTCCAGGAAAGTGCCCTTTCATTTAATTGTTCTTTCTATGAAAACCATCCCATGTCTTTGGTCATCCTTGTCTGCCTCTTCTGAAGCCTTTCTAAACTCACGCTATCTTTTTCAAGCTGGACAAAGCAGAAAAGCAAACAGCAATCAAATTGCACATGCGTCACAGATTTATTAAGGTTTATAGAGATATCTTCAAGTTTATTCTTCATCTCTTCCATTCTCCACTTCTTCCCCAAAATTCCCTCATATGAGGAGTAATAGCATAGATTTTGGTGGGCAGAATAGACAGATTTGGAGATTCTGGGGCAAGGGAATGGCATACTGGAAGTGGCACAGGTCACATACAATCATTACAATGCTGCATTAATAGTTAAGTTGTCTCTTACGGGTTGGTGGGAGATGAGCTTGCTGAGCCAGACCAGCACAGGCCTGCTCTGACTGACACCAGGTCTGCATAGTCCCAGCCCCTAATCCTGTCTGCGTAGCTCAGGCCACACAATGTTCTTAACGGATTGCATTTGGTCTGAGGAAGGGTGCCAAAAGCAGCATAAGCAACCCAGCTGCTCCAGATCCTCACTCAGTCCCTGTGGCCATAGCATGGCCCCTGGGAGAAGTCAGCAGCAAAGCACCTAATACTTTCTTCCTGGCATCCGAGCAGGGCAGCAGCTCAGCTCAACAGTCATATAGGAGGGGAAGAAAGAAGTCACTTTAGAAATGATGAACATCGTAAGACAAGAACATCCTTTGCTGATGAGGACAGGGCATTGATTCCCCTTTCCCTGGCATCAGTCAGACTCAGCCACTTATGAACATTAGCTGAACTTACGGTGAAGTCACAACCATCTTTCCCTGGAGCTGTTGAGCTGCATTTGGTGGCCACACACATTGCCTCTGTCTGGAGCCATGGCTGAAGTCAGTCAGGCTTGGGCTGTGATTGGCCATTTGTGTGGTGTCAAAATACTCTGCAATACCTGTTGTTTAGTGTATTCAGAGCTCTTTTACTCCCCTCACTGTTTCAGACTCTCCTATTTGATATCGCTCTACTGTACTAGAGTTGTTTTGTCTTTTGCTGTTTTCCAGTTTGGAGTTTTCAGCTCAGAGTCCTTTCCCATGGCGCCCAGACCTGAGGCACCAGTGCCCAGCACCTAGAAGCGCCATCAGTCTGCAATCTGTGAAATAGGGTGCCTAGAAGTGAGAGCATAAGAAATGCTACTGCCATTTCACCATGGGCAGTGATTGTGTGAGTGATACTGGAATTTTAACTCTAGGAGAAAAGCATTTTCCAGATAAATGAAGGCAGCTTTCAGTTTTCATTTAAATTCCCTACTCTGATGGAAGTATTTTCACCAGAGTTTATTTCTAACCACCTACTAAACAACAGGCTTCCCTCCTCCAGCCATCTTCTACACCCATGGCTGCATCCAGATTCCTCCAGCTGCAAGCAGTATCTTGGAGAAGACATGGCTGGTGCAGCACCTTCATCCTTGTGCAACAGGAAGCTGAGAGTGTCCTCTTCTGACTTGTTTTCATCCTGAGTTCTTTCATGTGGGAGATATTATTGTTGTGAAATTACAAAAAAGCCTTTGAGGAAAAAAACAGCTGCAAATAGTTCACAGGTTTCTTTAGTTTCCTCCCTCATCCCTTACAACCCCTGCTTTAAAGATCAGACACAGCAACAACTCAGTGCAGTGTTTAGACAGGTTTGTGCATGTATTTGGTACAAACAAACAAAACCATGTGCATTCTGTTTCAGAGAGCTTACAACAATCTGGCAGAACCCGAGTCACAAAACCGAAATACTCTGGCTAATAAATACATCTGGGGATGAAAAATAAAAATCTATACATAAAAAATTCCAATGTCTGCTAAAGAAAATGTACACTTATATACACACTGTAAACAATAGTGACGCAACCCAACTGCAGTCCAGCTCAGGCTGACAGGGACCTTCCTTCCCTCTTAAATAGGACTCCTGAGAGTCTATGGACAGAAAACTGGCTGTTCACCATTCTCAGCTCTTGGTTTGTTGCAGCAGCAAGGTCTGACGATGCAAAGAGACACAAAGCCAGTGCAGTAAGGTGAGAGCTGCTGGGTACCAAGCTATGGGTGCTTTGGGAAATGGCTTGCTTCACAAATCTGGAGAAACAGGGACATACCTTCACTGGGTCACACACTTGTAGGTCCAGAGAAGTCAGTGGGAACAGACCAAACTTATTTAGCTCCTGAATGTCTGAGCCCATTTTTCCAAACTCGGGAGAACTTTGAGATTAAGAGAATCAAAGAGAAATGTGCAATTTTACATGCTCAGCTCCCATCTTGTACAACATTGCACTTCCTCTCCTGCTAGCAAAGACCACTTGAAGCTCTTCATGGACGGTCTGAGAATCCAGTCCTGCCTCTGCAATGAAAGGGGGAGGGCTCTAGCTTAGCTGAGAAATTAGTATTTTGTCTGAACACAGCACCACAGGGTGCAAGACTTTCCTACAGCACCTTCTAGAGTATCTCTTGGAGCCAAATCAAAAGCAGTAAGTAAATGAGCCAGTCTGGGCATTAATGTGTGTGTATGAGCACATGTGATTAAACACATTTATCCTCATTTTCTGCCTTTTAGGTCCATAAAGAATTGGGATGGAGAGGCAGTAAACCTCCAGGATAATCTTTCTCTTCTTCTGGATGCTTTCAAGTCATTGGAGGCTGTAAATGTAAATATCTCAAAACTGGGACACCCTCCCCCCCAAAAAAAAGAAGTCTATTTAAAAGTTCAGGGAGGAGTTGTGATGGCTCCATCCCCAGAAGTGTTCAAGGGCAGGCTGGATGGAGCTTCAGCAACCTGGTCTAATGGAAGGTGTCCCTGTCCATGGCAGGGTTTTGGAACTAGATGATCTCCAAGGTCCCTTTCAACTTAAACCAGTCTGCCATTTGATGATTTTAAGTGTAAACAATAATGTCAACTCATTTGTGGGAATGAACTGCTCACCAGCAATCGGTGAGAGCCCCTGCACAATCTACATTTGTAAGGAGAATGTCTGCTATTCCGGAGATGACACATACATGTACAGTGAAGTGCGTTTCTGTATGGTCATAGATGTGCTTGTTACCATGTGCTGTGGGTGTCTGACTGTGGAAAAACCCACAGGTAAATCTGCTCCTGAGCATCAGAGAGCATTCAATGCTAAGTATACTTTTCCCCCCTTGACTAGACTTTCAGTTATGATGGTATCTCTCCCAGCACATCCTCAACTGTCCTCACACTGCTTAGATTATGCCCTTGCAAAGCAGCATCACCAGAACAGGTCCGGAAGGGTAGACCTGGTTCTATTCAGTCCCTCTGACAGTGGCCCATGCGCACATGAATCCTGACAGTTGGATGGAGAACAGGGAGTAGTAACACTTTCATCTTTCAGGCACCTCTGCTCTGCAGCAAATGCCCTCTCTCTAATGCCTCTCTGCTGTCCCCAGTGCCAGCAGTGTGCTCTCCCATCAGGATCCCACAAAAGCCTAGGAAACCAGTGGTGGCTGCCGTCCTTACACCACAAAATGACTTCCTGTGGCACCCCATTATGACTGTAGGGTCTCGCTTCCCTTGAGGGCCAAAGAAATGGAGGAAAAAAAGCTGCATTTCCCCTCAGGGCTTCCCATGGCCCCTTGTTTTGGTAGGGCTGAAGCTCTCAAGCTGATTTTGCAGACTCTCGTTGAATGAGTCTGCATTCAGCGTAAGTGCAAGGCTGCCCTTGTGCCTTAGTGGGAGGAGTGTTTGGACAAAATCTGCAGGTCTTTGTGCAGTATTTTGTTCAGTTTAGAGTCCTGCATCGAGTAAAGGGCAGAAGGGTGTTAAAACAGGGCCAACTCCAGGAATCACATCTCAGTATCCACCGTACAAGAAGGATAAAAATATAACTGCAAGTTTTCCTCTATTTTGATTTCTTTTAGAGGAAATGAGCAGCAGAAAGAAATGTGGTATTCCCTTCAAAGTCTAGGAGCCTTTCATCTGCCTTTGAGAGCCACCCTTAAGAGGATTAGCTAGAGGCACATTCATGAAAGGCTCCTAATGGGTTTGGGAGTACTGATGTGGATGAGTTCCCCATATATTCAGTGCCATGTTTCCACCCTGCAACTTCATGTTCCTGTTCTTTAGTCACCTGGCTTGAAACGCTGCACCTCAGATCTAGATTTTTCCTCCATCTCCTACACGTATCCTGCCCCTGCTCACAGCTGAATCTGACCATTGCCCTTCATGGTTCATTGCGTGTCTGGAATTTGAGAAAACCAGTGCCCACAACAAGTGACCAAGTACAGTTCGGAGACCATTTCCTGACTTGCAGAGCATGGTTCGTGCAAGCCTGGCTGAGGTGGGCATGTCATGGCTCCAGACTCCCTGAGATCCCTGGAGGAGGCCATGGTACCCTCCTGAGGTAAGCTCACACTGGGGCTGTGAGCAGGGCAAATAAAACCCTTATTGACTTTTCTTTTGACCCTGCCAGCCAACATACCAAAGGCAATTGCTGACGGCTTTGATGCATCAGGTGTGTGAGAAGCCACTTGGGAGAAGAGTCATGGGTGTGACCCTGACTGAGGAGAAGATCCAAGGGAGCTGCAGCTCCATGTCATCTCTTTGTGGGTTGTAGAAATGGGTCCCAAACTCAGCCATCCCACTCTTTCTGAGCCACAGCACAGGCTGACTATGGACCTGAATGAACCCCCTTGGGTTCTTTATGTTGTTTGAGGGAGACAGCATCAAGAGCAAGAACGGGACCGAAAAGGTTGGGGATGACCAACACCAAAGGGAGCTGCTTTCTCTGAGTCACAGATGGATGTGCACTAGAGCAAGGTGGGCTGCAAGTGTCTCACTGGCAAATGAAATGAAAAATGCATCAGAGGTTGGAATTAGAGAAGAGACCTGCACACCCACTAGCATCAGTGTACACATCTGGACTGCTCCTCCTGCCTGAAACTAGATTATATGGAAGGAACAAAGCTGCAGTCACTGCAGAGCCAGGATCCCCCCCCACTGCTTGGAAATGCCCCAGTCTGCTTGCTCTCCAAAGCAAAGGCCTTGGCTGGAGGTGCTGTCCAGCCCTCTAGACACATAAGCTCCCAACCCATTACCTAAAGGATCAGCTGCCAGCTCCTGCTTGGCAGAGTCCTTTCTGGGTGCTGCCTCTGGATGGAAACATGATCAAATGTACTAAGGCAGGGTTGGCAACTTTTGGGGATTCATTTTAGATCTAATTGATTGATCATTAGATTTCCTGGTGGTGTTTTTAAGGCAAAGGAGACATCCTGGTTTCCCTTAATTGCACAACTACTTCTGAAGTCAAAAATACCCATCCACTTAAGGAAACAGCTCTTTACTTAAGGCCATGTCCACCCCATATCTTCCCCTGCTGCTGCAGCTCATTAAAATGGGATGTGCCATTGGCTTTTATTTGAGGAACCCACAATCCCACAGAAAGGGTCAATTCTTCTTGGGGTGAGGGAGAGTCATCCCGTGGGGGATGCCTGTATAACCTTTGGGCAAGTGCATTTTATACCTGATTGCTGCTTCCAGTCTGCCTGACAGACCCACAGATGGTATCCCTTCATGTTTCTGCTAGATGCCTCCAAAGAAACCATCAACAGCTGTCCCAGCAGCTTCAAATATCTGTTTCTCGCAGCCTGCAGCAGTCTGTTAAGTCATAGGTTTGATAGTCAATGGTTTCTGTGAAGTCATGAGGGATCCCAATAGAGACAGACTCCACCTCTGTTTTGAAGGTGGCCGTAACCCCCCCTTTGCTGGAACCACCACGGATTTTGTTAGAGAGGCTGTTCATCTTCTCCTTCAGTTGCGTGGATGCTGGTTTCTGGAAAGGAGTGAGCATTTTCCAGCTCTTGAAGCTGAGTGTTCGCCTCTTACTGACCCTTTCCTGCAAGGAGGAGTTAAATATGAATGAGCTGTTCAGAGTGTTAATCCTGGGCCTCAGGTCTGTCTCAGAGTCTTGCACTGAGCTGTTCACAGAGGCTCCTCTCCAGTGGTGGTCATACACACGCCAGATGGGTCTTCTTCTCCGGTGGCACTGGCACTTGAGCAGCCTGATGAAAGCTCGCTTGAACTCTTTGCTGGAGCATGGGTAGATGATGGGGTTCACACAGCTGTTGAAGTATCCCAGCCAGAAGATGACCTTGAAGACAATTTCAGAGGGCTTCAGAGATGGGAAGAAAGAACCTTGGAAGACATTAACAGAAATATGGTTAAAGAATGGGAAGGGTATGTCAGCACAGGATAGCAAGGGTGGTGGTCAGCCCTGTCTGGAAGAGCAAGACCTGCAGAAAAGGCTAAAGCTATGACTGCTATTGTACCCTTGGCTTGCAATACTACTGCCACCAGAGTGAAGATCTGGCCATTGCAGGACTGCAAGGTGTTGACTCTAAAGTGATAATGTTGGATAACACAGTTTCTTTGGCAAGACCCTCCCAGCCTCCACTGCAGTAGGGGTCCTAGCAGTGGATTCAGCACCCTCAAACATAGGTGCAAGCCACTATGGAAGCCCAAATAGCTTGGAGGGAGGCTATCAGTTGTTGCAGGAGCTCCCTGTGAAAGGGGTGGTATGGATGGAGGATATTTTGCTTATCCAGGCAGCCACTGGTCCCTAATCCAGCATGCACTATGTTTTGAAGGGGATCCACTGTAGACAAGAAAGTACTGGTGCAAGACTCAACATTCCCATGGCCAAAGCCTCACTGTGGGTTCAGATATCCTGCTCTGATTTGATGCAGGACCTAAGGGGTATTTTCTATACCTACAGGCCAGACTGTCTTCTGACACCCTACAACAGGGTCTGAGGACATCATCTTGGGGAAAAGGTTCAGTAGTCCCCATGCTTCTCTGTATTAACAGCACAAGGCAGCTAGTCCTTGTCCGTTCTGGATCAGACAGAGATGGGATCAAACTTGGCTGGTTCACATGGATGGATCCTTAGTGCCTGCCACTTCCTACATGTTGCACTGCACAGTTCATAGAATCAGACTGGTTTGGGTTGGAAGGGACCTCAGAGATCACCTAGTTTTAAACCTCTGCAATGGGCAGAGACACCTCTCACCAGATCAGGTTGCCTAGAGCCCCATCCAACCTGGCCTTAAACACTTTCAGGGATGGGATCCACAGCATACCTAGGCAACCTGTTTCAGTGCTTCAGCACCCTCGCTGTAAAGAATTTCCTCCATAGTTCACATCTGCAGTGTAAGATAATAAATACAGCCCCATAAAATAACAGACACAGCCCTATCACCTATACTGATGGAAGGCCCTATCACCTATACTAATGGAAGACCAACACCCCTTCCACCCCTACACTCTAGTATTTGTATCATCAGTGTCACACCCTCTGTCCAAACTTTGCAGGGATGCTAAAGTGAACTCTTAACTTGGACCCAGCTAATATCTACCCCTCCAAACTTGTACCTGCTACTTGAAAACTCTTTTCCCACCATCAACACTTAGTAATGCTGGATGCTCCTGGAGGTTTCTTGGTGCAAGATGGAGATTTTTCTGTAGCCAGAAGATGTCAGTGTTGCTCCCACAGGACCGCATCACTCGGCATTACCCACAGAGATCTGAAATAACTTCTGACTCAGCCTTAATTTCTTTTAATTTTAGCTCTGGATGACAAATCGTGCCGCCATGTGACTGAGCGTTAATTTGTATTTTAGTAAATAACATCAGCTCTGGATATCATTATTATTTTCCCTGTGCTCAAAAGCCTGATGTCAAAACAGTGAAACAGGTGCCAGGAGCTGGGAATTTGGGACTGACACTACAAAAAAAAAGCTTCCTGAGCTGTTCACTAGAGTGAAAAGCATCATCCAGGAAACCCAGAGCATTTGCTCCAGCAAAGTTTTCTTATACCCAGCCCTGAAAAGTGCAGAAATTGTAGCCAGACACAGCATTAGGTACGTGGGCAACTCCATCACAGAGATGTGGCAGAAGACACATGGCAGCTTTTTCTGATGGTTAAGCAGGGACAGAGCAGATGTAGCCATGCAGCTTAAATATCTGTTGAAGGCCAACTCAAGTTGTAGTGCTGGAGTACACAATGGCTGCCAGTACATGCTGAAGGGGGCACTGAATAAGTGCAGTAAGCAAGATCACATCTCTGTGGTGAAGAGACTTGGTGCCTTCATGGATATGAATAGTGTTGGTAGTTTAATGAGCAGCCACTGGTCTTGTAGCCTGTGGTTTTGAACAGAGCATTAACAGCAGGGTTAGGTTTTGTAGACGTAATGACTCCACCTTGTTTTTGATTAAACGGGTTTATTCCTTCTAGGTCAAGTGCTGAGCTTCATAGGTTGGTGCTAGCCTGCTTGAACGACCACATCTAATTCTAACCATGCTGGAAACACCATCTCTGATCATGTAGCCAGGAGTTCTTAAAACACCACAGTGATGCACAGGACTGTTCCTCTCTGCATTTCATGTAGCATATCCTCCTCAATCCTTCTAACTATGACTTTGAGCCTTACCCTTTTCTCGCAGTGGCCCCACCCCATCACCCTGGATCTACGGACACCATCCAATGCTTTGGGCAACATGGACCAGCAGTGGCTTTCCAAGCAGTGCATCAGTTTCCCTCCTCAAACTCAGGTTACAGTAGATGGGTCCCTGTCCCTGACTTTCTCATCTCCACCTTGCCTGGGGACCATCCTCAATCCAGAGCCTTGTGTTCTCCACAAGGTGTTTCCTGGCTCTCAACCCTAAGATAAATGTCTCAGCTGGTCCCAAACATAGCTTGGTGTGGACGTTTGGGGCCAAGACAGGTGAAGAATTTCATTAAGCACATAATTCTGTTCACTCCCTTGTTGGGGAGAGGTTCGTGCATCAATCCATAAACTGGAGAAAGGGTCCATAACATCTCCCACAGCCTTGCTGTGAACCCTGCTTGCGGGGAGCAGAGGTTCTCAGAGGAGCTGCAGCTTTATGTAGCATTTTCTAGCTTTAAGAGAGAGGAAAAGAAAACAAAAAGCTATGGCAACAAAGCAAATAAAAGAAGGGTCTCTTTAGAAAAGAGACTTTTAATTACTGCTCGAGCCAGGCTGCTTAAGAACTCGGGGCTTGCTCAAACAGCCTGATGGTTGTTAGAATAACAACTTGTATGTACCGTTTAGCGGTTCACTGCCCAACAGTTTCTCTACTGCATGGTTTGTCCTTTGCATCCAGATTAAAAATACGAATTGGAAAGAAAAAGATTGGGAAAAAAAGAGCTATGAATTCCCTGAATTTCAACTTTGGCTGCTTTTCACTTGCTAGAACCCTGTGTATATCTGAAGACAAGGGGTTCATTACCATCCTCATTATCTTGCAAATAAGCGTGGCCCTTGGAAAAGCCCAGTACTGGGTGCATCTGTAGTTTCCTCATTGGATCACACTAGGGTGAATAGAACTAGGCAGGGATTTCCCGGAGCAGCATCTTGGCCGGTGACTTCGTACATGCTGCGGCATCAGATTCTCTTGACAGGCACTAGGGGGCTGCATGTTAGGAAGAAATGGGGGGGTCTCGTTTAGGGAATGAGTATGGAATGGAAGAAAGTTGCTCTTGCTTTCGTGTGCAACAACATTTTGAGAGAGGGAAGGTTTTTCAACTGGGCTTTGTATCTGTGACTCTAGAGGAGCATCAATGCTGTTAGGAAGTTCAGAAGATAGTACTGAATAATGGACACTTAGCTCAGGAAACACAGTCAGATGTTTCCAAAGTCCAGGAACGGAAAATGAGAGTAAAACACCAGGTACAGCAACACAGTGTGATGCACCAGCACTTTAGCCTTGTATCTCAGTCTAAAAGCACTTTTTGATGGTCTGACCCAAAGCATCAGAGCCAGCACAGGGCAATATCAAAGAACTGGAAGCCCAAATATAGGACCTGCGTTACTGTGCAAGTTTGTGAAACCTGGTCTTGTTCCTGAAAGGAGCTCTTCCTACTCACTCAAAATCAGCCCTCTGGACACCTCTCTTAGCATCAGCTTAACACTTCATGGCAAAGCATGGAGCATTTTCCAAAGCTGGTGACAGCAACCCCAGGGACATCCAGCTGTACGGTGGTTTCAGCGTGGTGAGCAGTGCTGGGATCCAGCAAGCCCTGCCACACTGAAGCGTCTGGGACCCTAGTCTCCTCACAGGAAGAGGACAATGGAGACATGGCTTGCCTTGCTTGAAAAGGTCTGCTGGGGTAGTTCTTCAGAGACAGCCTGGGGAGTAGGTTCAGACCTTTGAGATGCACCCTCTCCATCCTACCTACCCAGCAATATTCTCTTTCCTGGAAGGGTCCTGGTTGTATCTCAGTATAGGATGCTCCCAGAATGGGTGAAATGCAGCTGCCTGGTTGAGAAGCCTGTGTTGGCTTGTGAAGAGACCCTGCTGAGGACTTTGTCTTCTCCTAATAGTTACTAATTTTATAACAACAATAATAATAGCAGAATAACAGTAACAACAACAATAATATTACTGCAGGGAGTCTTGAAAGTCTGTTTGGTGCCTTTATACCTTTCATCACTTTATAAAAGGACATTGTAAAATTTAGAATTATTGAACCATAGACTCTTCAAGATTGGAAGAGACCTACTGGTTCGTCCAGTCCAATCCAATCGTCAACCCAATACCACCATGGCCACTAAACCATGTTTCCTAGTGCCACAGCTACATGTTTCTTGAACATCTCTGGGGACAACGACTCCATTACCTCCCCGGGCAGCCTGTTCCAATCCCTGACCACTCCTTGAGTGAATAAACTTTTCCTAGTGTCCAATCTAAACATTCCCTGGCACAGTCTGAGGTCATCTCCTCTTGTCCTAATGCTAGTGACTTGTGAGAAGAGACTGACCCCCAGCTCTCTCCAACCTCCTTTCAGGTAGTTGTAAAGAGCAATAAGGTCTCCCCTTAACCTCCTCTTCTCTTGACTGAACAACCCCAGTTCCTTCAGCGACTCCTTATAAGACCTGTCCTCCAGGGCCTTCACTGGCTTCACTGTCCTTTGGACATCTTGCAGAATCTGTATCCTACTGCTAGAGGTGACTGAGCAAAGACAGCAGGTCCTGTTGTAACCCTAGATAATGATCATCAGGATCTTTAAGAAGTTGAGAAAGGTGCAGGTGAGCTGAAGGAAAGCCTTTGCCCACAGAGCAACGTGACTGCACTCACAGCCTAAACATGATACCAAGATATCCAAACGCAAATCCCAATTTTGTAACTGTTGCTTGAGCGAGCACAATCCCATGATCTTTCCTTGACTGCAGTTCTCCACCCTGCCCTCCCCATGACTCACTGGAAGGTGATATCACTGGGTTGTTTGGAGACTTGCTGGTCCCAGTGTTCAGAGCTCAAAAAATTAAAGCAAAACAAGAAAAAAGACAAATGCACAAATGGAAATGGACCCTGTCCAATCTAAATTCTGGCCCCAGCTCCCAGGACGCAGCAAGAATCTGAGTGTGGGCTTGGTTCCTGCCGCAGCTGGCACAGTCATCTTTGTTTTAAAAGGTCCCTGCTCTACAGCATGCCCTGGATAGACCATGGCATAGAAGTGCTGCAATCGTGGGAGCAGGTGAGTAAAACAAAGCGCCCAAGCCATGCCTCTGTGCTGGCCCACCATGAATGGGAATTGTGAGGACCAGCAGGGTTCATCACAGTGTTGTTTGGTGTCGGCTTTGTATGGGGAACAGAGCTAGAAAAAAATAGCTTATGAACATATGGACCTTGCAGGTGGTGGTGGGATGCCATAGAGAAGGTAAACAGAGAGCTACTGTTCACTGTCTATTCCACTGCAAGTGGCATGGCAAGAGATGGAGACTAGCAGGTGGTAGGTGAAAAACAAAGAGCAGGACATGGTTCATCTCGCAGCGTGTTGCTTAGCTGTGGATGTCCCTGCAGCAGGAGGCTGTGGATGGTAAAAAATGAGAATGACCAAACTTACGGGAAAAAATAAACTACCAAGGTGCAAACCGCTCTGTCCTTGAGATACAAAGCCCTGTGGTTAGGTCTGTGGTGGGGACGTGTCCCATCGCTCAAGCTTCTCCTGAATGTGGCCTCAAAGGTCAGCGGGGTCTAAGGACTCCCCCAGAATGTATCAGAGAAACAAACCAAGAGATTTGCAGCTGGTACAGAAAAAACTCTGAAGGAGGAGGGAGTGTAGCTGCTGAATCTTGCGGTGGGCTTTTCTGGCCAAAGAAATTGTCAGTTTCTTCTTCCTATTTTTCTGGCTCTCACAAAAGATATGAATTAAGTCTGGTCCAAAGTAATCATGAGTTGCCACATTCTGCTCATTATCCAGTCTGCATCTCTTCTTCTTCTTGACAGCTCCTTCCCAGGTCCCCCATGATGGACAACGCCCCTGATGCGACTGCCAAGCTATGAGAGAGCAGGATAACAGCAGGGATTTCTGTCTGTGGGTGGGACTGTGAGTCTCAGCTTCTGACCAGTCTTTCCTGACCTTCTCTATTTGCTACTGACCACCTCTGCTGGGCATCTGTAGGCATTTCAGGGTCCCTCGAGGGTTAACACCTCCTTGCAGCTGGTGGAGTGATGGGGGAGTTCACAGCTCTTCTAAGAGGAATCCAAGAGCTGCTTGGCGTAGGGTGGAGGACAGCATGTTCGCAGTGACTCCGGCATTTTCCCTGGAGGACGATGGCGTTGGGATATCGGGTGGAATTCCTCAGGCCTTTAAGCCTTCCAGCTGACCCCACAAACAATGTCACAGATAAACGACAGCTTCTGTCACACCAGTGAAAGCCCTGCTGAGCTGCCTGCGTGCCTCTCTGTGCATAGGCATGCCTGCTTACCCTCATTCCTCTGGGAAGAAAACCTGGGAGAAGCTACCCCTCCCCTGCCCATTTCTGACCCTTTTAGCTGTGTTGCATTGTCCCACCTTAATGGAGAAGTGCTCCTGGAGACACCCTGCTCATGCTAAAGCTCAAGGTGGGATATCCATATCTGTTGTGTGGGGTCCCCTTGGGGAGGGAGGGTAGCCTGTAGTGTGGTGGGGTTCAGAGAAGCATGTCTTAGACTAAGGCTGATTGCTAAGGCTGGAGAGACAAGCCTAGAAGGTCTTGAGTGCTCTGAAAAATACCAACAGTCTCAAATAGAATCTCAAAGTTTAGGTCTGAGTGCAGTTTGCCTGTCAGCACTAGTAGTATAATAGAGCAGCGCCTTGTTCTGATGATTTACTGGTCTTCAGAATGGTCCCCTAACCTTTAGGCAGTATGGTCCTAGTGATGTCTCCAAAGCTTTCCTCTGAGTTGCAGCACATTGGTAGGATTTTGGCTGAAATTGCTCATCATTCCCCTTAAAGATCACACTGGAGCTTTTCTCAAAGCAATCCAGTAAATCCAGACTACTGATGGGAATCAATGAGATGAGGATATTTCAGAGACATCAAGTATCCTGAAAACCGTAGGCCTTTGTTGTGAATCTGAATTTAGGCATCTGAGCAGATCTCTGGGCTCCTCTTACAACCAAAGGTTTAGTCTCTAGAATGTTGGGAGAATGGAGTGACCCATCCTAACTCTAAGGCTGTACTGGGCAGGTAGATCACACTAGGTTTCAGATGATTGATGTCAGCTTTCTGGCTCATGGGCATCCATGTCATCAGCATCTAAGGCTACTCCTGATGGATCTCACCCTTAATGTCTCTGGAATCTTGTGGTCTCCTCTCTTAGGAGAAAATTAATCAGTTTCTCTCTGTGCAGGACAGGAATTGCATCACTGTCAGAATTTCACCAGGGAACCTCCCATAATGGGCAAGGATGGCAAAATAAAGAGCCACACAGGTGCATCTAGACTGATACCTAACAGAAAACTAATGGATCTTGATTGTGCACACCGGTAATTTGTTCATCATGGTCCAGCTAGACCTCTCCAAGTAAATTTGGTCCAGCTCACTGCAAAGACCATTGCCAAAACTCCATAAGGATTTGACTATGTGGTCCTCCATCACTGTCCTAACAGTGTGTCTGCACCCTTAATTGCCTCCATATGCGCTCATGCCACACCACAGTGCAAAGCATCTGTTTCAGACAGAAGATCCACTCTGGTGGGCTGCCACATAACGCCCCCAGTGCTTCCAGAGATTTACAGCTCTACACGAGAGCAATTATGTTGTAGGGCCACCGGCACACTGCATAGGGCCTGAGAGAGGCTTTAGGCCAGGTGCTGTATTTAGGAGTATTTAGTCTGCTCTACAGCCCTTGCTCTGGGGGTTTGTGATCATAAAATGGCTTTTCCCCCCATTTTTTTCTTTTTATATTATTTTTCAGCAGTGTAGCTGACCCCTAGTAGTTAGTTTATTCCTGAGCAAGTTGTAGCTAAAGTTGTCATTTGCTGGGCACCACTGGAAATGTGCTTGTGTGTGTGATGACTGGTTCTACAAGACACCAGATTTCCCGGTCCACATGGGAGAGGTTTATC